>OX376371.1:0-15305 GCA_947369235.1 Udea olivalis | reverse complement strand
AAAATAATATAATTATAAAAAAAATAATTATTCATAAAATAAAACTAAATAAATAAATTTTATAATTATTTATTTGAAAAAAATTATAAAATATTGAATATTTTTTTATAGTTATAAATATCCCCTGACCTCTATACAATTCTCTTCAACCTATATCTATATTTTTTAATAAAATTTGACCTACATTTAAAAAATAATAATTTAAACCATAGGTTGATAAATTAGGCATAAATCACATTGAACATAAAAAATTTCTTAACTCATATGTAATAAAAAATTTATTAATTGAATTAATATTTATATTTCTAATTAAAAATCCTATAAATATCCCTAAAATTCTAACATAAATAACTAATAATTTTAAATTAAAAGGTAAATAAATCATATAAGGATAAGGAAAAATTACCCATATTAGGAATCTTCCTCTAATAATTCTTATAAATAATAAAATAAATATTCTTTTTAATATAATATAATCTTCATCATATAAATTATAAATTGTCAATAAATTAAATTCATTAACTATTAAATATATTGTTAAACGAAATCTATAAAATATGGTTAATCCTGTTGAAAGATAATATAACAAAAAAATAAAAAAGTTTAATCTATTTATACTAACTATCTCTAAAATTAAATCTTTCGAATAAAATCCAGATAAAAAAGGAATTCCACATAAAGCCATATTTGAAATATTTATGCATAAAGATGTTAAAGGAATAAAATTTCCAATTCCACCTATAAAACGAATATCTTGAATATCTCCTATTATATGAATAATAACTCCAGCACATATAAAAAGTAAAGCTTTAAATATAGCATGAATTAATAAATGAAAAAATGCTAAATCAGGTAGACCTATTCTTAAAATTCTTATTATTAGTCCCAATTGACTTAATGTTGATAAAGCAATAATTTTTTTTAGGTCAAATTCATAATTTGCTGAAATACCTGCTATAAATATAGTCAAACCAGATATTAATAATAAAATTTTTATAAAAATTATATCAGATAATAACAAATTAAAACGAATTAATAAATATACTCCTGCAGTAACTAAAGTAGAAGAATGAACTAAAGCAGATACTGGAGTAGGAGCTGCTATAGCAGCTGGAAGTCAAGAACTAAAAGGAATTTGAGCTCTCTTTGTTATAGCGGCAATAATAATTATAGCTCCAACTATTATTATTATAAAATCATTCTTTATAAAATTTATATAAAATAAATAATTTCAACTACCATAATTTAATATTCAAGAAATTACTATTAAAATAAAAACATCCCCAATACGATTTGAAAGAGCAGTTAATATCCCCGCATTATAAGATTTAATATTTTGATAAAAAATAACTAAACAATAAGAAACTAACCCTAAACCATCTCAACCTAATAAAATTCTAATAATATTAGGTCTAATAATTAATAAAATTATAGAAAATACAAACAATAAAACTAAAATAATAAAACGATTTAAATTTAATTCTGAGCTTATATATCTTTTTCTATAATAAATAACAACAGAAGAAATTAATAAAACAAATATTATAAATAATAATGATATTCAATCTAATAAAATTCTTATTACAATTCTTAAAGAATTAAAAGAAATTAACTCCCACTCTAAGAAAATAACTAAATTATTTATAATAAAATAAATTATCATAAAAAAATTTATTATACTTATAAGAAATAAAAAAAAAAAACTTAAAAAACAAATACATTTTATATATTTTTGAATAATTTAAAATGAAATAAATCATATTTTTGATACCACAAATCAATATTTTTTTTTAAATTATTTAAATTAAAATCAAATTATAATATAATCAACTTTTATAATTAAAATATTTAATGGTAATCAATGTAAAACCAATAATAAATATTCTCGAGATAATCCCGTATAAAATCTATAAATACCAGAATAATATTTTCTATGTTGAATATATGAATATAAATATAAACTATAGCCTGCACTAAAAAAAGAAATAAATATTAATATAAATATAGATATTCATGATCATCTTAACAATCTATTAATTAAACTAATTTCACCTATTAAATTCAATGATGGGGGAGCTGCTATATTAGAAGATATTAATAAAAATCACCACAATCTTATTGAAGGCATAAAATTTATTATACCTTTATTAATATATAATCTTCGTCTATGTAAACGTTCATAATTAATATTAGCTAAACAAAATATTCCTGAAGAACATAAACCATGACCAATTATTAAAATATAAGAACCAATAAATCCTCAATAATTCATAGTTATAATTCCACCAATTACCATTCTTATGTGAGCAACTGATGAATAAGCAATTAAAGATTTAATATCAACTTGACAAAAACATTTTAAACTAATATAAAATCCCCCAACTAATCTAATTCTAATTCAAATAATATTTAATTTTAAACCTAATTGTTGTAAAAAAATTATTACACGTAATAATCCATAACCTCCTAATTTTAATATAATAGCTGCTAAAATTATTGAACCAGAGACAGGAGCCTCAACATGAGCTTTAGGTAATCATAAATGAACAAAATATATTGGTATTTTTACTAAAAAAGCCATCACTATAGAAAAATATAATAAATATAATTCAAAATTAAAAAATTTTAAAAAATAAATAATTATAAAATTTTTTTCTTTAAAAATATAAAAAATTCCTAACAATAATGGCAAAGAAACAAATAAAGTATAAAATAATAAATATATTCCCGCTTGAATACGTTCTGGTTGATAACCTCAACCAATAATTAATATTAAAATAGGAATTAAACTTCCCTCAAAAAATAAATAAAATAAAAATAAGTTTATAACTCTAAAAGTTATAAATAATATAATTAATATAAAAATTAAATTAAATAAAAAAAAATTTAAATAAAACTTATTTTTATATAAATTTTCTCTGGCTATAATTATTAAAATACAAATTCAAATTCTTAATAAAATTAAACCATAAGAAAGTAAATCACATGAATATATATATCTTAAATTACAATATATTTCAATTCTTACAGTTAAATTCATAAATAAAAATATTATAAAAAATAATATTATTTGAACCATTCAATATATATATATATTAAAACATAAAGGAATTATAAAAATTAACATAAAAAAAAATTTTATCATTTATAATAAATTAAAACTTTGAAAATAATCATTTCCATGAGTACGAATTATTGAAACTAAAATAGATAAACCTAATGCCCCCTCACAAACAGAAAAAACTAAAAATACCATTAATATATATATTTCATAATCAAAATTTCTAAATAATAATAATATAAAAAAAAAAATTCTTAAAACTATAAATTCTAGACTTAACAAAACAATTAATAAATGCTTATATTTACAAACAAAAATTATATTTCCTAAAATAAACATAATAATAACTACTAATAATATATTTATAATTATCATTAGTTTTTATAGTTTAATTAAAAACATTGGTCTTGTAAATCAAAAATAAAAATTTTTTTTAAAAACATCAAAGAAAAAGAAATTCTCTATCAATAATCTCCAAAATTATTATTTTTTTTTTAAACTATTCTTTGTTATAATAAAAATATTTTTATCATTTATAATAATTTTTTTATCATTTTTAATATTTTTCCTTAATCACCCCCTATCAATAGGATTAATAATTTTAATTCAAACTATATTAACTTGTTTAATTTCAAGAATTATGTTATCAACATATTGATTCTCATATATCTTATTTTTAACATTTTTAGGAGGATTATTAGTTTTATTTATTTATGTTTCAAGAATTGCCTCAAATGAATTATTTAAAGTTTCATTATTATTAAAAATATTTTTATTATTAAGAATTTTTATTAGATTCCTTTTTATAATATTTTCTATAAATAATTTATTCTGATTAAATTTTAATATTAACAATTTAGAAATAAATAATTTTTTTAATATAACAATAATATTTTTTAATAATGAAAATAAAATTAATTTATCTAAATTATATAATAATCAAACTTTTTTAATAATAATAATAATAATTATTTATTTATTTATTACTCTAATTGCAGTAGTAAAAATTACTAATATTTTTTATGGTCCATTACGATCTTCTATTAACTAATGATAAAAATATTTAAACCAATTCGAAAAAATCATCCTATTATTAAAATTATTAATAGATCTTTAATTGATTTACCTACCCCATCTAATATTTCAATTTTATGAAATTTTGGTTCATTATTAGCTGGATGCTTAATAATTCAAATTATTACTGGATTATTTTTAACAATATATTATACAGCCAATATTGAATTAGCTTTTTATAGTGTTAATTATATTTGCCGAAATGTAAATTATGGTTGATTAATTCGAACTCTCCACGCAAATGGAGCATCTTTTTTTTTTATTTGTATTTATATTCATATTGGACGAGGAATTTACTACGAATCATTTAATTTAAAATATACATGAATAATTGGAATTATTATTTTATTTATTTTAATAGCTACAGCTTTTATAGGATATGTTCTACCTTGGGGACAAATATCATTTTGAGGGGCAACAGTTATTACAAATCTTCTTTCTGCTATCCCTTATTTAGGAAACATATTAGTTAATTGAATTTGAGGAGGATTTGCAATTGATAATGCAACTTTAACACGTTTTTATACATTTCATTTTATTTTACCATTCATTCTTTTAATAATAACAATAATCCATTTATTATTCTTACATCAAACAGGATCTAATAATCCTTTAGGAATTAATAGTAATTTAGATAAAATTCCTTTCCATCCATTTTTTACTTTTAAAGATTTAATTGGATTCGTTATTTTATTATTTTTATTAATTTATTTAAACTTAACAAATCCTTATTTACTAGGAGATCCTGATAATTTTACGCCTGCTAATCCTATAGTAACTCCAGTTCATATTCAACCTGAATGATATTTTTTATTTGCATACGCAATTTTACGATCAATCCCAAATAAACTTGGAGGAGTAATTGCATTAATTTTATCTATTTTAATTTTAATAATTTTACCTATAACTTTTTTTAAAAAAATACAAGGAATTCAATTTTACCCATTAAACCAAATTTTATTTTGAATTATAGTAACAACTATTATTTTATTAACTTGAATTGGAGCACGACCTGTTGAAGATCCTTATATTATTACAGGACAAATTTTAACAATCTTATATTTTTCATATTATATTTTAAATCCAATAATTAGAATTTATTGAGATAAATTAATTTTTAATTAATTAATGAGCTTGTTAATAAGCATTTGTTTTGAAAACTTAAGAAAGAATATTAATTCTATTAATTTATACTAAATTTATTAATTTACATTAAAAAAATTTTCAGGCCTAAATAAAATATTAAAAAATTTAAAGAAACTGGAAGATAAATTTTTCAAGCTAAATATATTAACTTATCATACCGATAACGAGGTAAAGTCCCACGAACTCAGATAAATAAAAAAGAAATTATTCTTAATTTTAAATAAAAAAAAATATTTAAATCATAACCTCCTAAATATAATAATACATACATTAATCTTATAAATAAAATTCTTGAATATTCTGCTAAAAAAATTAATGCAAATCCTCCTCTTCTATATTCAATATTAAATCCAGAGACTAATTCTCTCTCTCCTTCAGCAAAATCAAATGGTGTTCGATTAGTTTCAGCCAATCTTGAAGAAAATCAACATATTCCTAAAGGAATTATTAAAAAAAAAAATCAAATTAAATTTTGATAGTAAGAAAATATTATTATATTAAAATCTATAATTAAAATAATTCTAGATATAAAAATTAAAGCTAATCTTACTTCATAAGAAATTGTTTGAGCAACTGAACGTAAACCTCCTAATAAAGCATAATTAGAATTTGAAGATCAACCAGCAACCATAATAGTATAAACACCTAATCTTGTACAACATAAAAAAAATAAAATTCCTAAATTAAATCTAATTAAATTAAAATAATAAGGAATTATTATCCAAATTACTAAAGATAATAAAAAACTAATTACTGGAGAAAAATAATAAGATATATAATTAGAAAATATCGGATAAGTTTGTTCTTTAGAAAATAATTTAATAGCATCAGAAAATGGTTGTAAAATACCAATAATCCCAACCTTATTAGGACCTTTACGAATTTGAATATAACCTAAAACTTTACGCTCTAATAAAACCATAAAAGCTACACCAATTAAAACTCCTAAAATTAAAATTAAAATTCCTAAAAAAATTATAATAATGTCAACTTTTATCATTACTATCTATATAAATAAATTATATATTTGTGATTTCTAAAATCATTACATTTTTCTGCCAAAATAGTTTTTTCATTTTATTTATAAATAAATTAATAAAATTCTTTTTTTTTAAATTTAATTTAAATATTTATTCCTTTCGTACTAAAATATTTTATATGTTTAAAGATAGAAACCAACCTGGCTCACACCGGTTTGAACTCAGATCATGTAAGATTTTAATGATCGAACAGATCAAAATTTTAAACTTTTGCATTTAAATTTTATCTTAATCCAACATCGAGGTCGCAAACTTTTTTTTTTATTTGAACTAAAAAAAAAAATTACGCTGTTATCCCTAAGGTAATTTTTTCTTTTAATCAAAATAATTTTGGATCATAATTTTCATTTATTTATGTAATAATTAAAAAAAAAAGTTAATTATATTTTTTTATCACCCCAACAAAATAAATTAAATAATTTTAACTATTAATTTAATAAATAATTTTAATTAAAATAAATTTATTAAACTCTATAGGGTCTTCTCGTCTTTTAAATTTATTTTAACTTTTTGATTAAAAAATTAAATTCTTTTATTAAATTAGAGACAGTTTATATTTCATCCAATCTTTCATACAAGTCACCAATTAAGAGACTATTGATTATGCTACCTTTGTACAGTCAATATACTGCAGCCCTTTAATATTAATATCAGTGGGCAGATTAGACTTTAAATTATTATCAAAAAGACATGTTTTTGATAAACAAGTGAATATATATATTTGCCGAATTCCTTAAATTTACTTTAAATTTAAATATCAATATTATTTCTAAATATAAAATACTAATTTTATCATTTTAATTAATTTTAATTAATTAAAAATTATTTTTTTATAATAATTTAAATTATTAAAAAATTTTATTTTAAAATAAAATTATTTATAATAAATTAAAAACTTTAAACAATATAAATCTTAAAAATTTTATTCTTTTTAAAAAAAATTATAAAAATTTAATTTAAAGCTTATCCCTTAAATTATTTAATTTTTTTTATAAAAAATTAAACATTTAATTTTTTATAAAAAAAAAAATAAAATTAAATTTTTTTCTAAAAAAACTAGATATTTTTAAAAACGATTAACATTTCATTTCAAATTAATTATTAAAAATATTTATGCTACAATAACTTTTTTAATTAATTATCTCTTTTAAATTCGAGAAATATTTTCATCTAAAATTTTAATTAATAAACTCTGATACACAAGATACAATAAATAAAATTTACTTTAAATTAAATTCATTTTCAAAATTATTTTAAATTTCTCTTACAATACTAATAATATAAATTTTATAATTATTTCTTTATTAATACTAAAACCCCCCAATTTTAATATTAAAATTATTTTTATTAATTATAAATTTATTAATTTTTAATTCTCAAATTAATTGAAAATTCAATAATCATTTCAATGTAAATGAAATACTTTTATTAAGCTATAATTTGTTATTTCTAGAAACACTTTCCAGTACTTCTACTTTGTTACGACTTATTCCAATTTATTAATGAAAGCGACGGGCAATATGTACATATTTTAATTTATAATCATTTTAATAAATTAAATAAAATTACATTTAAATCCACCTTTAATTAATTTTTACAAATTAATATTCGTATAAATAAATTTATTGTAATCAATTATATTCTTAATTATAATCTGCATCTTGATCTGATTTAACTTTTATTTTAAAATTAAAATATTATTTTTATTAAAAAATATTTTTTTAACAACGATATACAAAATTTTAAATTAAGTAAATTTATTCGTGGATTATCAATTATTAAACAGATTCCTCTAAATGAACTAAAATACCGCCAAATTATTTAAGTTTCAATAAATAATTAAATACTATTTTAGTATTTTTAATTTAAATTTTTAATAATAGGGTATCTAATCCTAGTTTATAAATAAAATTTATTAAGTCATAAATAATAAATTAAATTTAATTAAATTAAAATTTCACTTAATAATTTAAAATTTAATTAATTATTAAATTATTTACATATTAATTAACTAATAAAATTTAATTTAATTTTTGTTTAACCGCAACTGCTGGCACAAAATTTGTTATTAATTTAAATATTACTAAATCTTAATTTCTTAAATTTTTAATATTAATTACTATAAAATTAATTTAAATATTTTTAAAATAAATAAAAATTCATACTAAAATTTATATGCAAAATAAATTTTTAATAAATTTTTTAAACCATAAATAATTTTTTTATCTAATAGCACATTTTTTTATATAGTTTTTTTTTTTTTTTTTTATATAAAATATTTAATATTAATTATTAAATTTTAAATATTTTTCTTTCTTTCTTTTTTATAATATTTATATTAAAAATTAAAATAAATATACAGCAATTTATAATCATTGAAATAATTAATTAATTAATATATTTTACAATTAATTAAGACATTTATTTATATATTATTAATATACAATTTATTAAATAATTTAATAAATTTTATTTATTTTAATTAATTAAATATTTAATATAAATATATATATATATATATACGTAAATATTTATTTATAAACCATTGTTAATATTTTTATATAAAATAATAAAAAAAATATTAAAAATAAGCTAAAATTAAGCTTTTGGGCTCATACCTCAAATATAAAGAAAATCCTTTTTTTTAAAAAATAAAGTGCCTGATTAAAGGATTATTCTGATAGGATAAATTAAGTAGAATTTCTACCTTTATTATATTTTATAGAATTAAACTATAGCTAATAATATCAAAAATTATTGTGCATCTTACACTAAAATATAATATAAAAATTTAATATTTATTAAGAAAATTTATTTTTCTTTATTTTAAATTTTTTTAACTATAAACTCTAATAAAATATTTTTTACTTTTATTCTATTTTTTAGAACTATAATCTCAATTTCTTCTAATTCTTGATTAGGATGTTGAATTGGATTAGAAATTAATTTATTAAGATTTATCCCATTAATTAGAAAATCAAATAATATCCTATCTTCCGAAGCTTCACTAAAATATTTTTTAGTTCAATCAATTGCTTCAATTAATTTATTATTTTATATTATTTTAAAAATAATTTTAATAAAAAATTTTGAAATAAATAACTTCATATCAATTATAATTAATTCTTCTTTATTAATAAAAATAGGATCAGCCCCCTTTCATTTCTGATTCCCTAATATTACAGAAGGATTATCATGATTAAATAATTTTATTCTCATAACTTGACAAAAAATTTCCCCTATTATTTTATTATCTTATTATTTCAATAAAAATTTTTTAATTATCATTATTATTATAAATTCCATTATTGGAGCTATTGGAGGATTAAACCAAGTATCTTTACGAAAACTTTTAGCTTTTTCTTCAATTAATAATTTAAGATGAATACTATCCTCAATAATAATTAGAGAAAATTTATGAATAACTTATTTTTTTTTTTATTCTTTTATTATTAGAATTATATCTTTATTATTTTATATAATAAATATTTTTTTTATTAATCAACTTTTTTTTATTAATATAAATTATATAATTAAATTATCATTATTCATTAATTTTTTATCTTTAGGAGGATTACCTCCTTTTTTAGGATTTTTTCCAAAATGAATTATTATTAATTTTTTAGTTCATAATAATTTTTATTTTATAACTTTTATTATAATTATAATAAGATTAATTATACTATTTTATTATATTCGAATCTTATATTCAGCATTTATATTCAATTATTTTAAATTAAAATGAATTAAAATTAAAATTAAAAATAAAATATTTTTATTTATTAATTTAATATCTTTAATTTCAATTTCAGGAATAATTTTAAGAACTTTTTTTTTTATTTAATAAATAATTTTAAGGTTTTAAGTTAAAATTAAACTAGTAATCTTCAAAATTATTTATAAAGAAAATTTTCTTTAAGCCTTAATAATTTATTTATACCTTAAAATTTGCAATTTTACATCATAATTTTGAATATAAAGCTTAAAAATTAAATAATAAAAAAGAATTTTTCTTGTTAATAAATTTACAATTTATCGCTTAAATCTCAGCCATTTTACTTTTATTTTAATGCGAAAATGAATTTACTCAACAAATCATAAAGATATTGGAACTTTATACTTCATTTTTGGAATTTGGGCAGGGATAGTAGGAACATCTTTAAGATTATTAATTCGAGCAGAATTAGGTAATCCAGGATCCTTAATTGGAGATGATCAAATTTATAATACTATTGTAACAGCCCATGCATTTATTATAATTTTCTTTATAGTTATACCAATTATAATTGGAGGATTTGGAAATTGATTAATTCCATTAATATTAGGTGCACCAGATATAGCTTTCCCACGAATAAATAATATGAGATTTTGATTATTACCCCCCTCATTAACTCTTTTAATTTCAAGAAGAATTGTTGAAAATGGAGCAGGAACAGGATGAACGGTATACCCCCCCCTTTCATCTAATATTGCCCATAGAGGAACTTCTGTAGATTTAGCTATTTTTTCATTACATTTAGCTGGAATTTCTTCAATTTTAGGTGCAATCAATTTTATTACTACAATTATTAACATACGAATTAATGGCTTATCATTTGATCAAATATCTTTATTTGTGTGAGCTGTAGGTATTACAGCTTTATTATTATTACTTTCATTACCTGTATTAGCAGGAGCTATTACAATACTTTTAACAGATCGTAATTTAAATACATCATTTTTTGACCCAGCAGGAGGAGGAGATCCAATCCTTTATCAACATTTATTTTGATTTTTTGGACATCCAGAAGTATACATTTTAATTTTACCTGGATTTGGTATAATTTCCCATATTATCTCCCAAGAAAGAGGTAAAAAAGAAACTTTTGGATCTTTAGGAATAATTTATGCTATAATAGCAATTGGACTATTAGGATTTGTTGTTTGAGCTCATCACATATTTACAGTAGGAATAGATATTGATACACGAGCTTATTTTACATCAGCTACCATAATTATTGCTGTACCTACTGGAATTAAAATTTTTAGTTGATTAGCAACTCTTCATGGAACCCAAATCAATTACAGACCTTCAATATTGTGAAGATTAGGATTCGTATTTTTATTTACAGTTGGAGGATTAACTGGAGTAATTTTAGCTAATTCATCTATTGATGTAGCTCTTCATGATACTTATTATGTAGTAGCTCATTTTCATTATGTATTGTCAATGGGAGCAGTATTTGCAATTATAGGAGGTTTTATTCATTGATACCCACTTTTTACAGGATTAACTTTAAATCCTTATTTTTTAAAAATTCAATTTTTTATTATATTTATTGGAGTAAACTTAACTTTTTTTCCCCAACATTTTTTAGGATTAGCAGGAATACCTCGACGATACTCTGACTATCCTGATGCTTATATTTCATGAAATATTATTTCATCTTTAGGATCATATATCTCTTTAATTGCAATTATAATAATTTTAATTATTATTTGAGAATCTATAATTAATCAACGAATAATTTTATTTTCATTAAATTTATCATCTTCTATTGAATGATACCAAAATCTACCACCAGCAGAACATTCATATAATGAACTTCCAATCTTAAGAAATTTCTAATATGGCAGATTATATGTAATGGATTTAAACCCCATAAATAAAGGATTATCCTTTTTTTAGAAATGGCAACATGATCTAATTTTAACTTTCAAAATGGAGCATCACCTTTAATAGAACAAATTATTTTCTTTCATGATCATACATTAATTATTCTTATTATAATTACTATTTTAGTAGGATATTTAATGGTAAATTTATTTTTTAATAAATATATTAATCGATTTCTATTAGAAGGTCAAATAATTGAATTAATTTGAACAATTATCCCAGCTATTACTTTAATTTTCATTGCATTACCATCTTTACGCTTATTATATTTATTAGATGAACTAAATAACCCTTTAATTACTTTAAAATCTATTGGACATCAATGATATTGAACATATGAATATTCTGACTTTAATAATATTGAATTTGACTCTTATATAACTTCAAGAAATAATTTAAGTAAAAATGAATTTCGATTATTAGATGTTGATAATCGAATTATTTTACCAATAAATAATCAAATTCGAATTATAGTAACAGCAACTGATGTAATTCATTCATGAACTATTCCATCTCTTGGTGTAAAAGTAGACGCCAATCCTGGACGATTAAATCAAACAAATTTTTTTATTAATCGACCGGGAATTTTCTTTGGGCAATGCTCAGAAATTTGTGGTGCAAATCATAGATTTATACCTATTGTAGTTGAAAGAATTTCAATTAAAAATTTTATTAATTGAATTAATAATTATTCTTCATTAGATGACTGAAAGCAAGTATTGGTCTCTTAAACCATTATATAGTAAATTAGCAATTACTTCTAATGGAAGAATTAGTTAAAATATAACATAAATATGTCAAATTTAAATTATTATTTATATAATATTCTTTTATACCTCAAATAATACCTATTAATTGATTGTTTTTTTTTTTTTTTTTTATTATCATTTTTATTATTTTTAATATTATAAATTATTATATTTTTATTACTACTAACAATAATAATAATAATATAAAAAATCTCTATTTTTTTAAAAAAAAAAATTTTTTATGAAAATGATAACTAATTTATTCTCAATTTTTGACCCATCTACAAATTTATTTTTCTTACCTCTAAATTGAATTAGAACTTTTATTGGAATTATATTTATCCCTTATACATTTTGATTTATTCCTAATCGACATTATTTTTTTTGAAATTTTATTTTAAATAAACTTCATAAGGAATTTAAAACATTACTGGGAAATAATATAAATTCAAAAGGATCAACTTTTATTTTTATTTCAATATTTACGTTTATTTTATTTAATAATTTTATTGGATTATTTCCTTATATTTTTACTAGAACAAGTCATTTAACAATATCATTATCAATTTCTCTACCTTTATGATTAAGATTTATATTATATGGTTGAATTAATAATACTCAACATATATTTGTCCATATAATTCCTCAGGGAACCCCTAGTATTTTAATGCCATTTATAGTATTAATTGAAACAATTAGAAATATTATCCGACCAGGAACTTTAGCTGTACGTCTAACAGCTAATATAATTGCAGGTCACTTATTAATAACTTTATTAAGAGGAATTGGACCAAAGTTGCCAATTAGTTTAATTATTATTTTAGTTATTATTCAAATTTTATTATTAATCTTAGAATCTGCAGTTGCGGTTATTCAATCTTATGTTATTGCTATTTTAAGTACTTTATACTCTAGAGAAGTTAATTAATGAAAAATAATTTTAATCATCCATACCATTTAGTTGATTACAGTCCATGACCTTTAACAGGAGCTATTGGAACATTAACCTTAGTTACAGGAATAATTAAATGATTTCATAATTTTAATATCAATCTATTAATTTTAGGCTACATAATTATTATCTTAACAATATATCAATGATGACGAGATGTATGTCGTGAAAGAACTATACAAGGTAAACATACTATTTTAGTAACAAAAGGATTACGAATAGGGATAATTTTATTTATTATTTCAGAAGTATTTTTTTTTATTTCTTTTTTTTGAGCATTTTTTCATAGAAGACTTTCCCCTAATATTGAAATTGGAGCTATGTGACCACCCATAGGAATTTTACCATTTAATCCATTCCAAATTCCATTATTAAATACTATTATTTTAATTACTTCAGGAATTACAGTTACATGAGCACATCATGCTATCATAGAAAACAATTATTCTCAAATAACACAAAGACTATTTTTTACTATTATTTTAGGAATTTATTTTACCATTCTCCAAGCATATGAATATATTGAAGCACCTTTTACTATTGCAGATAGAATTTATGGATCAACTTTTTTTATAGCAACAGGATTCCATGGATTACATGTTATAATTGGAACAATATTTTTATTAATTTGTCTTATTCGTCATATAAATAATCATTTTTCTAATAATCATCATTTTGGATTTGAAGCAGCAGCTTGATATTGACATTTTGTAGATGTAGTCTGATTATTCCTTTATATTTCTATTTATTGATGGGGAAATTAAATTAATTATTTATATAATATATTAGTATATTTGACTTCCAATCAAAAAGTTTAAATCAATTTTAATATAAATAATTTTAATAATTTTATACACTTCTCTTTTTATTTTATTTATTTCTAATTTAATAATAATAATTTCAATCTTACTATCAAAAAAAACATTTTCTGATCGGGAAAAATGCTCCCCATTTGAATGTGGATTTGATCCTAAATCTTCTGCTCGAATTCCTTTTTCACTTCATTTCTTTTTAATTACAGTAATTTTTTTAATTTTTGATGTTGAAATTGCTTTAATTTTTCCCATTATTAATTTATTCAAATTAACAAATTTTGTTATTTGATCAAAAATTAGATTTTTTTTTATTATCATTTTATTAATTGGTTTATTCCATGAATGAAATCAAAATATACTTAATTGAACTAATTAAATAATTTAATTTTAAGGATTATAGTTTATTAAAAACATTTGATTTGCACTCAAAAAACATTAAATTTAATTAATTTATCTTAATAATTAATAAAGTAAGAAGCAATTTTATGCATTTAATTTCGACTTAAAAAATAGAGTTAAATAAACTCCTTATTTTTAATTGAAACCAAATAGAGGTATATCACTGTTAATGATAAAATTGAAAATATTTTCCAATTAAATTTATCATATGAAATATAATTATATAAATTAAGCTGCTAACTTAATTTTTAGTGGTTAAATCCATTAATATTTCTACATTCATTTATATAGTTTATTAAAAACATTACATTTTCATTGTAAAAATAAAAAATTTTTTTTTTATAAATATTTAAAGATTATTCTAATCTCCTTAATATCTTCAATATTATACTCTATTTATAAGCTATTTAAAT
>CANBKU010000015.1:0-177000 GCA_947369235.1 Udea olivalis | reverse complement strand
AACTATCTTAAAAACTGAACTTTTAGCTGAAATTCAGTTGTTCTTGCGCTTCTATAAGTTTCTAATCAGTAGTTTCAGCATTGTTACAGCGAAAGAAGCCAACTTAAATCGTATTTACTCCATTTTTTGGCCTTTTTTCATCTTTTCATATAATTTACGTAGACGCTCCATACTGTTCCATACTAAAACTTAAATTTTTCAAATTTTTCTTCGAATCTCAATATTTTTTGATTCAATATCATTCGCTGGGACCGTGTAAGCACATCGCCGTTGTCTTTGGCGCGCTGCTGCCCATATTGAATTAATTATAGATTTTCGAAACATCAAATTTTCATATAGAAATTCGAAAAAATTCAAAATCTTCCTAATTTGACCCAATTTGCAAATTGTTTTGATTCAGTATAACTCGCTCGGACTAAATAGACACGCCGCCGCTGTTTTCAGCGCGCTCCGATAAATACTGAATTAATTATTAAATTTAAACACATAGAAAAATCATCTAAATACAGTTTTTCAGCTTTTTTCCAAATTTTTTCTATAGAACACCCCGTCGCTCTCTTCGGCAATCTTGTGCGCGCCGACGAGACCTACCCGTAGACACCCACTTTTCTACCCTCTGACGTCATCGGGGCGAAAAATTGCAAAACTTTCACTTTTTCTTAGCTATACCGAGGTGATGTGGTAAATCGCTGCTCACATACAAACTATCTTAAAAACTGAACTTTTAGCTGAAATTCAGTTGTTCTTGCGCTTCTATAAGTTTCTAATCAGTAGTTTCAGCATTGTTACAGCGAAAGAAGCCAACTTAAATCGTATTTACTCCATTTTTTGGCCTTTTTTCATCTTTTCATATAATTTACGTAGACGCTCCATACTGTTCCATACTAAAACTTAAATTTTTCAAATTTTTCTTCGAATCTCAATATTTTTTGATTCAATATCATTCGCTGGGACCGTGTAAGCACATCGCCGTTGTCTTTGGCGCGCTGCTGCCCATATTGAATTAATTATAGATTTTCGAAACATCAAATTTTCATATAGAAATTCGAAAAAATTCAAAATCTTCCTAATTTGACCCAATTTGCAAATTGTTTTGATTCAGTATAACTCGCTCGGACTAAATAGACACGCCGCCGCTGTTTTCAGCGCGCTCCGATAAATACTGAATTAATTATTAAATTTAAACACATAGAAAAATCATCTAAATACAGTTTTTCAGCTTTTTTCCAAATTTTTTCTATAGAACACCCCGTCGCTCTCTTCGGCAATCTTGTGCGCGCCGACGAGACCTACCCGTAGACACCCACTTTTCTACCCTCTGACGTCATCGGGGCGAAAAATTGCAAAACTTTCACTTTTTCTTAGCTATACCGAGGTGATGTGGTAAATCGCTGCTCACATACAAACTATCTTAAAAACTGAACTTTTAGCTGAAATTCAGTTGTTCTTGCGCTTCTATAAGTTTCTAATCAGTAGTTTCAGCATTGTTACAGCGAAAGAAGCCAACTTAAATCGTATTTACTCCATTTTTTGGCCTTTTTTCATCTTTTCATATAATTTACGTAGACGCTCCATACTGTTCCATACTAAAACTTAAATTTTTCAAATTTTTCTTCGAATCTCAATATTTTTTGATTCAATATCATTCGCTGGGACCGTGTAAGCACATCGCCGTTGTCTTTGGCGCGCTGCTGCCCATATTGAATTAATTATAGATTTTCGAAACATCAAATTTTCATATAGAAATTCGAAAAAATTCAAAATCTTCCTAATTTGACCCAATTTGCAAATTGTTTTGATTCAGTATAACTCGCTCGGACTAAATAGACACGCCGCCGCTGTTTTCAGCGCGCTCCGATAAATACTGAATTAATTATTAAATTTAAACACATAGAAAAATCATCTAAATACAGTTTTTCAGCTTTTTTCCAAATTTTTTCTATAGAACACCCCGTCGCTCTCTTCGGCAATCTTGTGCGCGCCGACGAGACCTACCCGTAGACACCCACTTTTCTACCCTCTGACGTCATCGGGGCGAAAAATTGCAAAACTTTCACTTTTTCTTAGCTATACCGAGGTGATGTGGTAAATCGCTGCTCACATACAAACTATCTTAAAAACTGAACTTTTAGCTGAAATTCAGTTGTTCTTGCGCTTCTATAAGTTTCTAATCAGTAGTTTCAGCATTGTTACAGCGAAAGAAGCCAACTTAAATCGTATTTACTCCATTTTTTGGCCTTTTTTCATCTTTTCATATAATTTACGTAGACGCTCCATACTGTTCCATACTAAAACTTAAATTTTTCAAATTTTTCTTCGAATCTCAATATTTTTTGATTCAATATCATTCGCTGGGACCGTGTAAGCACATCGCCGTTGTCTTTGGCGCGCTGCTGCCCATATTGAATTAATTATAGATTTTCGAAACATCAAATTTTCATATAGAAATTCGAAAAAATTCAAAATCTTCCTAATTTGACCCAATTTGCAAATTGTTTTGATTCAGTATAACTCGCTCGGACTAAATAGACACGCCGCCGCTGTTTTCAGCGCGCTCCGATAAATACTGAATTAATTATTAAATTTAAACACATAGAAAAATCATCTAAATACAGTTTTTCAGCTTTTTTCCAAATTTTTTCTATAGAACACCCCGTCGCTCTCTTCGGCAATCTTGTGCGCGCCGACGAGACCTACCCGTAGACACCCACTTTTCTACCCTCTGACGTCATCGGGGCGAAAAATTGCAAAACTTTCACTTTTTCTTAGCTATACCGAGGTGATGTGGTAAATCGCTGCTCACATACAAACTATCTTAAAAACTGAACTTTTAGCTGAAATTCAGTTGTTCTTGCGCTTCTATAAGTTTCTAATCAGTAGTTTCAGCATTGTTACAGCGAAAGAAGCCAACTTAAATCGTATTTACTCCATTTTTTGGCCTTTTTTCATCTTTTCATATAATTTACGTAGACGCTCCATACTGTTCCATACTAAAACTTAAATTTTTCAAATTTTTCTTCGAATCTCAATATTTTTTGATTCAATATCATTCGCTGGGACCGTGTAAGCACATCGCCGTTGTCTTTGGCGCGCTGCTGCCCATATTGAATTAATTATAGATTTTCGAAACATCAAATTTTCATATAGAAATTCGAAAAAATTCAAAATCTTCCTAATTTGACCCAATTTGCAAATTGTTTTGATTCAGTATAACTCGCTCGGACTAAATAGACACGCCGCCGCTGTTTTCAGCGCGCTCCGATAAATACTGAATTAATTATTAAATTTAAACACATAGAAAAATCATCTAAATACAGTTTTTCAGCTTTTTTCCAAATTTTTTCTATAGAACACCCCGTCGCTCTCTTCGGCAATCTTGTGCGCGCCGACGAGACCTACCCGTAGACACCCACTTTTCTACCCTCTGACGTCATCGGGGCGAAAAATTGCAAAACTTTCACTTTTTCTTAGCTATACCGAGGTGATGTGGTAAATCGCTGCTCACATACAAACTATCTTAAAAACTGAACTTTTAGCTGAAATTCAGTTGTTCTTGCGCTTCTATAAGTTTCTAATCAGTAGTTTCAGCATTGTTACAGCGAAAGAAGCCAACTTAAATCGTATTTACTCCATTTTTTGGCCTTTTTTCATCTTTTCATATAATTTACGTAGACGCTCCATACTGTTCCATACTAAAACTTAAATTTTTCAAATTTTTCTTCGAATCTCAATATTTTTTGATTCAATATCATTCGCTGGGACCGTGTAAGCACATTGCCGTTGTCTTTGGCGCGCTGCTGCCCATATTGAATTAATTATAGATTTTCGAAACATCAAATTTTCATATAGAAATTCGAAAAAATTCAAAATCTTCCTAATTTGACCCAATTTGCAAATTGTTTTGATTCAGTATAACTCGCTCGGACTAAATAGACACGCCGCCGCTGTTTTCAGCGCGCTCCGATAAATACTGAATTAATTATTAAATTTAAACACATAGAAAAATCATCTAAATACAGTTTTTCAGCTTTTTTCCAAATTTTTTCTATAGAACACCCCGTCGCTCTCTTCGGCAATCTTGTGCGCGCCGACGAGACCTACCCGTAGACACCCACTTTTCTACCCTCTGACGTCATCGGGGCGAAAAATTGCAAAACTTTCACTTTTTCTTAGCTATACCGAGGTGATGTGGTAAATCGCTGCTCACATACAAACTATCTTAAAAACTGAACTTTTAGCTGAAATTCAGTTGTTCTTGCGCTTCTATAAGTTTCTAATCAGTAGTTTCAGCATTGTTACAGCGAAAGAAGCCAACTTAAATCGTATTTACTCCATTTTTTGGCCTTTTTTCATCTTTTCATATAATTTACGTAGACGCTCCATACTGTTCCATACTAAAACTTAAATTTTTCAAATTTTTCTTCGAATCTCAATATTTTTTGATTCAATATCATTCGCTGGGACCGTGTAAGCACATCGCCGTTGTCTTTGGCGCGCTGCTGCCCATATTGAATTAATTATAGATTTTCGAAACATCAAATTTTCATATAGAAATTCGAAAAAATTCAAAATCTTCCTAATTTGACCCAATTTGCAAATTGTTTTGATTCAGTATAACTCGCTCGGACTAAATAGACACGCCGCCGCTGTTTTCAGCGCGCTCCGATAAATACTGAATTAATTATTAAATTTAAACACATAGAAAAATCATCTAAATACAGTTTTTCAGCTTTTTTCCAAATTTTTTCTATAGAACACCCCGTCGCTCTCTTCGGCAATCTTGTGCGCGCCGACGAGACCTACCCGTAGACACCCACTTTTCTACCCTCTGACGTCATCGGGGCGAAAAATTGCAAAACTTTCACTTTTTCTTAGCTATACCGAGGTGATGTGGTAAATCGCTGCTCACATACAAACTATCTTAAAAACTGAACTTTTAGCTGAAATTCAGTTGTTCTTGCGCTTCTATAAGTTTCTAATCAGTAGTTTCAGCATTGTTACAGCGAAAGAAGCCAACTTAAATCGTATTTACTCCATTTTTTGGCCTTTTTTCATCTTTTCATATAATTTACGTAGACGCTCCATACTGTTCCATACTAAAACTTAAATTTTTCAAATTTTTCTTCGAATCTCAATATTTTTTGATTCAATATCATTCGCTGGGACCGTGTAAGCACATCGCCGTTGTCTTTGGCGCGCTGCTGCCCATATTGAATTAATTATAGATTTTCGAAACATCAAATTTTCATATAGAAATTCGAAAAAATTCAAAATCTTCCTAATTTGACCCAATTTGCAAATTGTTTTGATTCAGTATAACTCGCTCGGACTAAATAGACACGCCGCCGCTGTTTTCAGCGCGCTCCGATAAATACTGAATTAATTATTAAATTTAAACACATAGAAAAATCATCTAAATACAGTTTTTCAGCTTTTTTCCAAATTTTTTCTATAGAACACCCCGTCGCTCTCTTCGGCAATCTTGTGCGCGCCGACGAGACCTACCCGTAGACACCCACTTTTCTACCCTCTGACGTCATCGGGGCGAAAAATTGCAAAACTTTCACTTTTTCTTAGCTATACCGAGGTGATGTGGTAAATCGCTGCTCACATACAAACTATCTTAAAAACTGAACTTTTAGCTGAAATTCAGTTGTTCTTGCGCTTCTATAAGTTTCTAATCAGTAGTTTCAGCATTGTTACAGCGAAAGAAGCCAACTTAAATCGTATTTACTCCATTTTTTGGCCTTTTTTCATCTTTTCATATAATTTACGTAGACGCTCCATACTGTTCCATACTAAAACTTAAATTTTTCAAATTTTTCTTCGAATCTCAATATTTTTTGATTCAATATCATTCGCTGGGACCGTGTAAGCACATCGCCGTTGTCTTTGGCGCGCTGCTGCCCATATTGAATTAATTATAGATTTTCGAAACATCAAATTTTCATATAGAAATTCGAAAAAATTCAAAATCTTCCTAATTTGACCCAATTTGCAAATTGTTTTGATTCAGTATAACTCGCTCGGACTAAATAGACACGCCGCCGCTGTTTTCAGCGCGCTCCGATAAATACTGAATTAATTATTAAATTTAAACACATAGAAAAATCATCTAAATACAGTTTTTCAGCTTTTTTCCAAATTTTTTCTATAGAACACCCCGTCGCTCTCTTCGGCAATCTTGTGCGCGCCGACGAGACCTACCCGTAGACACCCACTTTTCTACCCTCTGACGTCATCGGGGCGAAAAATTGCAAAACTTTCACTTTTTCTTAGCTATACCGAGGTGATGTGGTAAATCGCTGCTCACATACAAACTATCTTAAAAACTGAACTTTTAGCTGAAATTCAGTTGTTCTTGCGCTTCTATAAGTTTCTAATCAGTAGTTTCAGCATTGTTACAGCGAAAGAAGCCAACTTAAATCGTATTTACTCCATTTTTTGGCCTTTTTTCATCTTTTCATATAATTTACGTAGACGCTCCATACTGTTCCATACTAAAACTTAAATTTTTCAAATTTTTCTTCGAATCTCAATATTTTTTGATTCAATATCATTCGCTGGGACCGTGTAAGCACATCGCCGTTGTCTTTGGCGCGCTGCTGCCCATATTGAATTAATTATAGATTTTCGAAACATCAAATTTTCATATAGAAATTCGAAAAAATTCAAAATCTTCCTAATTTGACCCAATTTGCAAATTGTTTTGATTCAGTATAACTCGCTCGGACTAAATAGACACGCCGCCGCTGTTTTCAGCGCGCTCCGATAAATACTGAATTAATTATTAAATTTAAACACATAGAAAAATCATCTAAATACAGTTTTTCAGCTTTTTTCCAAATTTTTTCTATAGAACACCCCGTCGCTCTCTTCGGCAATCTTGTGCGCGCCGACGAGACCTACCCGTAGACACCCACTTTTCTACCCTCTGACGTCATCGGGGCGAAAAATTGCAAAACTTTCACTTTTTCTTAGCTATACCGAGGTGATGTGGTAAATCGCTGCTCACATACAAACTATCTTAAAAACTGAACTTTTAGCTGAAATTCAGTTGTTCTTGCGCTTCTATAAGTTTCTAATCAGTAGTTTCAGCATTGTTACAGCGAAAGAAGCCAACTTAAATCGTATTTACTCCATTTTTTGGCCTTTTTTCATCTTTTCATATAATTTACGTAGACGCTCCATACTGTTCCATACTAAAACTTAAATTTTTCAAATTTTTCTTCGAATCTCAATATTTTTTGATTCAATATCATTCGCTGGGACCGTGTAAGCACATCGCCGTTGTCTTTGGCGCGCTGCTGCCCATATTGAATTAATTATAGATTTTCGAAACATCAAATTTTCATATAGAAATTCGAAAAAATTCAAAATCTTCCTAATTTGACCCAATTTGCAAATTGTTTTGATTCAGTATAACTCGCTCGGACTAAATAGACACGCCGCCGCTGTTTTCAGCGCGCTCCGATAAATACTGAATTAATTATTAAATTTAAACACATAGAAAAATCATCTAAATACAGTTTTTCAGCTTTTTTCCAAATTTTTTCTATAGAACACCCCGTCGCTCTCTTCGGCAATCTTGTGCGCGCCGACGAGACCTACCCGTAGACACCCACTTTTCTACCCTCTGACGTCATCGGGGCGAAAAATTGCAAAACTTTCACTTTTTCTTAGCTATACCGAGGTGATGTGGTAAATCGCTGCTCACATACAAACTATCTTAAAAACTGAACTTTTAGCTGAAATTCAGTTGTTCTTGCGCTTCTATAAGTTTCTAATCAGTAGTTTCAGCATTGTTACAGCGAAAGAAGCCAACTTAAATCGTATTTACTCCATTTTTTGGCCTTTTTTCATCTTTTCATATAATTTACGTAGACGCTCCATACTGTTCCATACTAAAACTTAAATTTTTCAAATTTTTCTTCGAATCTCAATATTTTTTGATTCAATATCATTCGCTGGGACCGTGTAAGCACATCGCCGTTGTCTTTGGCGCGCTGCTGCCCATATTGAATTAATTATAGATTTTCGAAACATCAAATTTTCATATAGAAATTCGAAAAAATTCAAAATCTTCCTAATTTGACCCAATTTGCAAATTGTTTTGATTCAGTATAACTCGCTCGGACTAAATAGACACGCCGCCGCTGTTTTCAGCGCGCTCCGATAAATACTGAATTAATTATTAAATTTAAACACATAGAAAAATCATCTAAATACAGTTTTTCAGCTTTTTTCCAAATTTTTTCTATAGAACACCCCGTCGCTCTCTTCGGCAATCTTGTGCGCGCCGACGAGACCTACCCGTAGACACCCACTTTTCTACCCTCTGACGTCATCGGGGCGAAAAATTGCAAAACTTTCACTTTTTCTTAGCTATACCGAGGTGATGTGGTAAATCGCTGCTCACATACAAACTATCTTAAAAACTGAACTTTTAGCTGAAATTCAGTTGTTCTTGCGCTTCTATAAGTTTCTAATCAGTAGTTTCAGCATTGTTACAGCGAAAGAAGCCAACTTAAATCGTATTTACTCCATTTTTTGGCCTTTTTTCATCTTTTCATATAATTTACGTAGACGCTCCATACTGTTCCATACTAAAACTTAAATTTTTCAAATTTTTCTTCGAATCTCAATATTTTTTGATTCAATATCATTCGCTGGGACCGTGTAAGCACATCGCCGTTGTCTTTGGCGCGCTGCTGCCCATATTGAATTAATTATAGATTTTCGAAACATCAAATTTTCATATAGAAATTCGAAAAAATTCAAAATCTTCCTAATTTGACCCAATTTGCAAATTGTTTTGATTCAGTATAACTCGCTCGGACTAAATAGACACGCCGCCGCTGTTTTCAGCGCGCTCCGATAAATACTGAATTAATTATTAAATTTAAACACATAGAAAAATCATCTAAATACAGTTTTTCAGCTTTTTTCCAAATTTTTTCTATAGAACACCCCGTCGCTCTCTTCGGCAATCTTGTGCGCGCCGACGAGACCTACCCGTAGACACCCACTTTTCTACCCTCTGACGTCATCGGGGCGAAAAATTGCAAAACTTTCACTTTTTCTTAGCTATACCGAGGTGATGTGGTAAATCGCTGCTCACATACAAACTATCTT
The DNA here is from genome assembly GCA_947369235.1 of Udea olivalis. Classification (NCBI taxonomy): domain Eukaryota; kingdom Metazoa; phylum Arthropoda; class Insecta; order Lepidoptera; family Crambidae; genus Udea; species Udea olivalis. The sequence goes on along the minus strand of CANBKU010000015.1, from coordinate 167,865 downwards.
AAAAACTGAACTTTTAGCTGAAATTCAGTTGTTCTTGCGCTTCTATAAGTTTCTAATCAGTAGTTTCAGCATTGTTACAGCGAAAGAAGCCAACTTAAATCGTATTTACTCCATTTTTTGGCCTTTTTTCATCTTTTCATATAATTTACGTAGACGCTCCATACTGTTCCATACTAAAACTTAAATTTTTCAAATTTTTCTTCGAATCTCAATATTTTTTGATTCAATATCATTCGCTGGGACCGTGTAAGCACATCGCCGTTGTCTTTGGCGCGCTGCTGCCCATATTGAATTAATTATAGATTTTCGAAACATCAAATTTTCATATAGAAATTCGAAAAAATTCAAAATCTTCCTAATTTGACCCAATTTGCAAATTGTTTTGATTCAGTATAACTCGCTCGGACTAAATAGACACGCCGCCGCTGTTTTCAGCGCGCTCCGATAAATACTGAATTAATTATTAAATTTAAACACATAGAAAAATCATCTAAATACAGTTTTTCAGCTTTTTTCCAAAATTTTTCTATAGAACACCCCGTCGCTCTCTTCGGCAATCTTGTGCGCGCCGACGAGACCTACCCGTAGACACCCACTTTTCTACCCTCTGACGTCATCGGGGCGAAAAATTGCAAAACTTTCACTTTTTCTTAGCTATACCGAGGTGATGTGGTAAATCGCTGCTCACATACAAACTATCTTAAAAACTGAACTTTTAGCTGAAATTCAGTTGTTCTTGCGCTTCTATAAGTTTCTAATCAGTAGTTTCAGCATTGTTACAGCGAAAGAAGCCAACTTAAATCGTATTTACTCCATTTTTTGGCCTTTTTTCATCTTTTCATATAATTTACGTAGACGCTCCATACTGTTCCATACTAAAACTTAAATTTTTCAAATTTTTCTTCGAATCTCAATATTTTTTGATTCAATATCATTCGCTGGGACCGTGTAAGCACATCGCCGTTGTCTTTGGCGCGCTGCTGCCCATATTGAATTAATTATAGATTTTCGAAACATCAAATTTTCATATAGAAATTCGAAAAATTTCAAAATCTTCCTAATTTGACCCAATTTGCAAATTGTTTTGATTCAGTATAACTCGCTCGGACTAAATAGACACGCCGCCGCTGTTTTCAGCGCGCTCCGATAAATACTGAATTAATTATTAAATTTAAACACATAGAAAAATCATCTAAATACAGTTTTTCAGCTTTTTTCCAAATTTTTTCTATAGAACACCCCGTCGCTCTCTTCGGCAATCTTGTGCGCGCCGACGAGACCTACCCGTAGACACCCACTTTTCTACCCTCTGACGTCATCGGGGCGAAAAATTGCAAAACTTTCACTTTTTCTTAGCTATACCGAGGTGATGTGGTAAATCGCTGCTCACATACAAACTATCTTAAAAACTGAACTTTTAGCTGAAATTCAGTTGTTCTTGCGCTTCTATAAGTTTCTAATCAGTAGTTTCAGCATTGTTACAGCGAAAGAAGCCAACTTAAATCGTATTTACTCCATTTTTTGGCCTTTTTTCATCTTTTCATATCGATACCTTAAATCTCAAATGGCGTAACCACCAAAACACAACTTTTCAAGAGAGCAAAAAAACAAAAAAAATAATATTTTTTTTAATATAACTTTATTAATTTTAATACAATAAAAATGTTTTATACATCTAATTTCTTAGAATTTTGAGATGAAGGCTTCAGTTAGAACTCTTTGCACCTAAATCTTATATTTAACAAAATAAAAGTCGGTTACGCCTTGTGAAAATATGACAAAAACGCGTTTACACCCCATAAAAAACACGATTTTTTAAGAGGTTAAGGTCGTATGTCCCATAAATAATAAAAATTATATAATAAGGGGTATTTTCTTCTTCTTTTATTGAATTAGGTACAATAAACGAGTAAGAGTATTTTAGTAAACAAAATAAAATCTAAAAAAAGCTAAGGCCGAGAGAATAAGAAGGCCTGATTTTATACTAATCGTAATTTAATGACCTTAATTCTTAGTCACATTAGTTGTACTTATATTAGTATAGTATTAACGTAATATTTAACTTTAAAATTCAATTAAAGTCTTAATAGAGTTAGAAAAGATACAAAAATAGTATTAATATAAAAATCAATGAATCAATTAGCTACGTTGAAAAAGTAAGAGATTTTAGAAAGCCCTAATTTTTAATATCAGTCTTTTTCTGAGTCTGTATCTCCGTCCTCCACATCAGTGTCTGGTAATACATCCGGCACAACTTCTGCTGTTGGTAATCGGCGATATTCTTCGTGATATGTTTTTGGGATAATGCCGTCTGTGCACAGTTTTAGGAGGTTTTGGTATTTCATTTTTGAAATAGGTAGGCGTCTTGTGAACAAAGGTTTTATTGTGTAGTTTAGTTCTGTCTCTGTTTGTTTATCCATCTCATTATCGTTAGTCGAACTAGTCATTTTCTTTCTACCGCTTCCTTTCCCTTTCCCCTTTCCCTTTCCTTTACCCTTCTTTTGAATATTATTTTGACCTAGAGCAACTTGTTCTTCTGAGGCATCTTCTTTCATCGAGTATTTTATTTGAATAGTGTGTGGGTTTTTCTTCTTGAATGTTACGACTCTAATTTCTTTAAACTTCATGGCCTTTAATGTTGGGGTTGTAAATGTTTGGTTGGCGACCTCACCAAAATTTAGAAAATCAGAGTGATCTAACACGATGACATTATAAGGTCGTGGTGTCTTTCGTGCTGATGAAAAGTATGTCGGCCATTGCGATGGGCTCCACACAGTTAACCGTCTTACCTGCCTTTCAATCACCGCATGAACCGAGTCCACTGGCATGTAAGTATGCCCAGGCAATAAGAAATTTAGTTGAATAACCTCTATACTCGTAGACGTTTTCAAAAAGTGGTTCAAAGCAGCCAAAACAGTCTTGTTTTTATTTTGACCACCGCACGAATCACAGTAAAGTAGAATATTTTTTATTCCTCTCTTGTCGACTTGCTCGAGATACTTTAACAAACAGGTAGCGATTTCATTGCTACCACGTTTTCCTTCAGATTCTCCCCAAGTGTAACAAAAAACATCTTGAGTGCTACTTTCATAAAATGTCAAATTATACACAGAATATTTCCTGGAATAATAAAGAAGCATGCTCTCTCCGTGCGGGGTGTTCAACACTTTTTGTAGATCGAAAGATGTTGTTAATGTGTCATTTTTTAAAGTTTTTAGCTTCTGATGCACTTGAAACCTTTTATACGTTGCTCTTTTTTCTTCCAAGTGTGTCTTAAGTCGGTTAGTATCTTCGGCATCATTCTCTTTTTCATTATTTTCAACCTTTGTGCATAGAACGCACTTGTCTTTTTTAGGCACGTGGATGCCTATGTTGTACTCATTGAATATCTTCCTAAATATGGCTTCACTAACAAAGTCTTGATTATTTGCTTGACAGTCATCTAAGTAAATGCGATAAAGATTTGTCACATTTCGAAACTCTTGAGGTAAGTATACTTTGTTGCTTCTTTTTCGGCTGTAATGCGATGGCATGACGGGCAATTTTTGTATAAAGTTACGAACATATTCTTTTGTCTCTTCTGTGTATTTTGGTGTAGTTGTTGGTTTTCTCTTATCTTTTTGGGCCATATCATCTCTTGCATTTTGCACTGTGTATAGCAAGTATTTTTGGGTGATGTCTATGGTATGCAGTAAAAATTGTTGACACACTGGTCTGTGGCCTTCTCCGTCATTGATAAAATATTCATATGTGCCTTGCCTACGACTTTGTTCCGTACTTGTCCTTTTCCTCTTGACCGGAATGCGCAGTGTACATCTGACTATCCAATCGCGCCTGCGCTGAACATCTAAGCTATAGAAGTGATTGAACAAAGAGGAACGCTTTTCTTCTGTTATGTCATAACATTTCTTGCTACATTTTCCTTTTTTGCACGGGTTTTCTTTCATCTTTTTCTCTTCAATATTTATTCCTTTTCTCGTTTTGTATTCTTTTCCTTCGTCTTTTAATTTCTTACGCATTTTTTCTTTATTATTGCGCTTTTCTTTCTTTTTGATCAAAGTATTACCCTCCGGATTGTTCTCACTGTTTACTTCTTTCCTTAGCTTCTTTTTCTTGTTCTTCCTTTTATCTGTTAAACCATCGCTAGAATAATTTGATTCATCGTATGACCATAAGTCAGAGCTACCAGCCGAAAAATCTTTTTCGTCTTCGGATAAAAAATCAATAAAGTTTGCTTTAGCCACCTTACGTTTCTTTTTAGTTATTCTTGTGGGTTGAATATCATGATTCATATCTCTGGAAGTGCTTGCAGAAAGCATGTGTTTATGTGGTAGAGAACATGCGGCGAGTGAATGCCTGGCATCATGAGAGTTCTTTTGTGGCGTACTAACGAGTATTTTGGAAGAAGCTTTTATGTCTACACCGATATTAGTAGCTGAAGGTGATACTGAAATTGGCTTGCTTTCAAAATTAGAGTCTTCTATTTTTATAAACGTTTCAGATGGAGAACGAGCTTCAAAAGAAATCTCCTTATACGAATCACCAGCCTTTTGAGAATGATCAAGACACGTTTTTCTGGAAGGTGATTTTTCTGTACGTTGTTCAAGTTGTAGATGTTCTTCACTTGGTGGTGTCATGGCTACGTGCTGAATAATAGGTGATATATCAGGGAAACAGTGAGCTGCAGAAGAGAGCATAGAAGGTGAATGGCTAGAATTTGAAGGACTTGCATGCAGCGTGTTGGTAAGTACCTCTTTAGATACATTTAAATCATCATCTAAACTATCAAACAAATTTGATCCAGAGCACGTCCGGCTAATGTCTAGGAGAACAGCTGCCTCTGTCATGTTTGTAGAAGTGCTTGAATGTCCTGAAGGCAAAGGTACTGGTTGTTGTTGGTCATCTGGGATAATAAGATTTTCCTCGAAGTTATCGGGAGCTGAAGCCAGGTAAGGAATATTCAAAGTTTTTGGAATATTCGATGTAACAGGAGCTTTCATTAAAACATCAGAGATAATATGAATTTTTTTGGCAAAGGGAATGACAGTACTTTCATTTAGTTTTTGTGGACTCGTGAAATATGGATGCATCAATGGTAACGAATATGTAGAAGTACAAATTATGTTCTGTTTTGTGCGAATATTTTCTGATTCACTGTCACTGTTTTCTATGACATCGTTGCTGCTATTGTGGATGGACGTAGTTTTATCAACACCCTCATCAGTTTGACACGATGATGGCCTAAAAAAAACAAGAATTTTGTATAACGGTGTATGGAATACAACGCTTATTATCCTAATTTATTAATATTATAAAATGAAAGTGAGTTTTTTGGTTTGTAATTTTTCCTTCTATTTTTGTGTCCCTATTTCATGTTGCAACCAAACAACGAATTGACGTAATTTTTGGTGTGGAGAAAGAGGGAGAGTTAGAAACCGACATAGGTTATTTTATGCTGCGGGCGCAGCATCAAAGGGTGAGAGGGGGTTGTGCGGGGTAAGGGGAAAGTAAGGTGTGGGATTTCCCCAGTTTCGGCAACCTTTTTCAAAACAATGGCATAGCCGGGTAAAAAATAATGATTCCTGTGAGTGCTTTTGTAATGTTTTCAAACTAACTTTGAAGTACAATTTTTTTTTATCTAAATACAGCACGTGCTATTTTTTTATACTTTTCGGTTTCTCATACTACATAATTTAAAAATAATAATTTCTGAAGTGGCCGCCACTAAGACCGCACTCCATATAATTTTGCCCATTCTTCTTTCACCATTCACTTTGGTGTTTTAAACTCTCGCGCGCAGTTTAATGTTCTCGAACAAAAAGTCGCGCGCGACTCAAAAGTTGGGATGTAAACGCCAACGCTTGTTACTCATCATGTTAGATACAGTGGCGGTTAAGACGTTAACTAATCTTATAAGAATTTTAAACAATGGTTGTAAACGCCGTATAAAACCACTTTTTACCTAAATGTGTTGTCAAATAAATGTCCAACAAAAGATATTTCTCAAGAAAAAATGTTTCAAATAAAGTTGTTACGTTTTACCTACTACTTATATTTTAACAAAGCTAAGCTAAAATCACCAATGTGAAATACTCACTACCTATTTGATGTAATAAGGAGTAACAAATATCCATACATCTTTAGTAGGTACTACTTGTGTTTTACGTTACGTATTAATAATGACTATATCATAATAATTTACCAATGAGCATAGGTCCTTCTGACGTTATTTTATTCATTCTGAAATAAGCACTTAAGAGGTACAAATAAACATAAATACCTTGTCATTTTGCGTTGCCGATCGGCTAGCGCAACAAGCTGTTGACGACGTTTCAGCAAAGCATCTAATTTATTATCTTTAGACTGCTCCATCGCACACGCTTGCTTGTTTACAAATAAACTAGTGCATGCTTTTCGCACGTCTCCGCTCCCCGCAATCTTCCTACCCCCGCGCATCAATACTGACACTCATGTGTTAAGCGATTTTGGGTGTAAACGACTGTCTTTAAATTGCAATTTTGAATAATAGCGTGTCTTACCAGTCAATGCCTTTTAATAATAAAAATATTGTGAGGTGTAAACGCCGAAACCGGCAAATGATATCCCTTACCCCCTTTTGTTATGTCATTTTTTTCACGTCACAATAATTTCTAGGGGCGTAACCACCAAGTAAAGTGGGATAAGTGTGATACGCCATATTAATGTATTAAAATATCTCGTTACGCCCTGACGTCGTTCATGCATTAAATTTATAGCCTTTTACGACCTGTTTACCTTATAAAAAGTGTTCAAATTTAAAAAAACATTGGGTCGTAGTGACCATTTTTTTGCGAATCTCAGGATTTTAAATATACAGGTCGATAGAGAAAAAAAAACTATATAAAACTGCATTCAAAAGCAATTTTGACCAGATTGGCGGTTACGCCATTTGAGATTTAAAGTATCGATATAATTTACGTAGACGCTCCATACTGTTCCATACTAAAACTTAAATTTTTCAAATTTTTCTTCGAATCTCAATATTTTTTGATTCAATATCATTCGCTGGGACCGTGTAAGCACATCGCCGTTGTCTTTGGCGCGCTGCTGCCCATATTGAATTAATTATAGATTTTCGAAACATCAAATTTTCATATAGAAATTCGAAAAAATTCAAAATCTTCCTAATTTGACCCAATTTGCAAATTGTTTTGATTCAGTATAACTCGCTCGGACTAAATAGACACGCCGCCGCTGTTTTCAGCGCGCTCCGATAAATACTGAATTAATTATTAAATTTAAACACATAGAAAAATCATCTAAATACAGTTTTTCAGCTTTTTTCCAAATTTTTTCTATAGAACACCCCGTCGCTCTCTTCGGCAATCTTGTGCGCGCCGACGAGACCTACCCGTAGACACCCACTTTTCTACCCTCTGACGTCATCGGGGCGAAAAATTGCAAAACTTTCACTTTTTCTTAGCTATACCGAGGTGATGTGGTAAATCGCTGCTCACATACAAACTATCTTAAAAACTGAACTTTTAGCTGAAATTCAGTTGTTCTTGCGCTTCTATAAGTTTCTAATCAGTAGTTTCAGCATTGTTACAGCGAAAGAAGCCAACTTAAATCGTATTTACTCCATTTTTTGGCCTTTTTTCATCTTTTCATATAATTTACGTAGACGCTCCATACTGTTCCATACTAAAACTTAAATTTTTCAAATTTTTCTTCGAATCTCAATATTTTTTGATTCAATATCATTCGCTGGGACCGTGTAAGCACATCGCCGTTGTCTTTGGCGCGCTGCTGCCCATATTGAATTAATTATAGATTTTCGAAACATCAAATTTTCATATAGAAATTCGAAAAAATTCAAAATCTTCCTAATTTGACCCAATTTGCAAATTGTTTTGATTCAGTATAACTCGCTCGGACTAAATAGACACGCCGCCGCTGTTTTCAGCGCGCTCCGATAAATACTGAATTAATTATTAAATTTAAACACATAGAAAAATCATCTAAATACAGTTTTTCAGCTTTTTTCCAAATTTTTTCTATAGAACACCCCGTCGCTCTCTTCGGCAATCTTGTGCGCGCCGACGAGACCTACCCGTAGACACCCACTTTTCTACCCTCTGACGTCATCGGGGCGAAAAATTGCAAAACTTTCACTTTTTCTTAGCTATACCGAGGTGATGTGGTAAATCGCTGCTCACATACAAACTATCTTAAAAACTGAACTTTTAGCTGAAATTCAGTTGTTCTTGCGCTTCTATAAGTTTCTAATCAGTAGTTTCAGCATTGTTACAGCGAAAGAAGCCAACTTAAATCGTATTTACTCCATTTTTTGGCCTTTTTTCATCTTTTCATATAATTTACGTAGACGCTCCATACTGTTCCATACTAAAACTTAAATTTTTCAAATTTTTCTTCGAATCTCAATATTTTTTGATTCAATATCATTCGCTGGGACCGTGTAAGCACATCGCCGTTGTCTTTGGCGCGCTGCTGCCCATATTGAATTAATTATAGATTTTCGAAACATCAAATTTTCATATAGAAATTCGAAAAAATTCAAAATCTTCCTAATTTGACCCAATTTGCAAATTGTTTTGATTCAGTATAACTCGCTCGGACTAAATAGACACGCCGCCGCTGTTTTCAGCGCGCTCCGATAAATACTGAATTAATTATTAAATTTAAACACATAGAAAAATCATCTAAATACAGTTTTTCAGCTTTTTTCCAAATTTTTTCTATAGAACACCCCGTCGCTCTCTTCGGCAATCTTGTGCGCGCCGACGAGACCTACCCGTAGACACCCACTTTTCTACCCTCTGACGTCATCGGGGCGAAAAATTGCAAAACTTTCACTTTTTCTTAGCTATACCGAGGTGATGTGGTAAATCGCTGCTCACATACAAACTATCTTAAAAACTGAACTTTTAGCTGAAATTCAGTTGTTCTTGCGCTTCTATAAGTTTCTAATCAGTAGTTTCAGCATTGTTACAGCGAAAGAAGCCAACTTAAATCGTATTTACTCCATTTTTTGGCCTTTTTTCATCTTTTCATATAATTTACGTAGACGCTCCATACTGTTCCATACTAAAACTTAAATTTTTCAAATTTTTCTTCGAATCTCAATATTTTTTGATTCAATATCATTCGCTGGGACCGTGTAAGCACATCGCCGTTGTCTTTGGCGCGCTGCTGCCCATATTGAATTAATTATAGATTTTCGAAACATCAAATTTTCATATAGAAATTCGAAAAAATTCAAAATCTTCCTAATTTGACCCAATTTGCAAATTGTTTTGATTCAGTATAACTCGCTCGGACTAAATAGACACGCCGCCGCTGTTTTCAGCGCGCTCCGATAAATACTGAATTAATTATTAAATTTAAACACATAGAAAAATCATCTAAATACAGTTTTTCAGCTTTTTTCCAAATTTTTTCTATAGAACACCCCGTCGCTCTCTTCGGCAATCTTGTGCGCGCCGACGAGACCTACCCGTAGACACCCACTTTTCTACCCTCTGACGTCATCGGGGCGAAAAATTGCAAAACTTTCACTTTTTCTTAGCTATACCGAGGTGATGTGGTAAATCGCTGCTCACATACAAACTATCTTAAAAACTGAACTTTTAGCTGAAATTCAGTTGTTCTTGCGCTTCTATAAGTTTCTAATCAGTAGTTTCAGCATTGTTACAGCGAAAGAAGCCAACTTAAATCGTATTTACTCCATTTTTTGGCCTTTTTTCATCTTTTCATATAATTTACGTAGACGCTCCATACTGTTCCATACTAAAACTTAAATTTTTCAAATTTTTCTTCGAATCTCAATATTTTTTGATTCAATATCATTCGCTGGGACCGTGTAAGCACATCGCCGTTGTCTTTGGCGCGCTGCTGCCCATATTGAATTAATTATAGATTTTCGAAACATCAAATTTTCATATAGAAATTCGAAAAAATTCAAAATCTTCCTAATTTGACCCAATTTGCAAATTGTTTTGATTCAGTATAACTCGCTCGGACTAAATAGACACGCCGCCGCTGTTTTCAGCGCGCTCCGATAAATACTGAATTAATTATTAAATTTAAACACATAGAAAAATCATCTAAATACAGTTTTTCAGCTTTTTTCCAAATTTTTTCTATAGAACACCCCGTCGCTCTCTTCGGCAATCTTGTGCGCGCCGACGAGACCTACCCGTAGACACCCACTTTTCTACCCTCTGACGTCATCGGGGCGAAAAATTGCAAAACTTTCACTTTTTCTTAGCTATACCGAGGTGATGTGGTAAATCGCTGCTCACATACAAACTATCTTAAAAACTGAACTTTTAGCTGAAATTCAGTTGTTCTTGCGCTTCTATAAGTTTCTAATCAGTAGTTTCAGCATTGTTACAGCGAAAGAAGCCAACTTAAATCGTATTTACTCCATTTTTTGGCCTTTTTTCATCTTTTCATATAATTTACGTAGACGCTCCATACTGTTCCATACTAAAACTTAAATTTTTCAAATTTTTCTTCGAATCTCAATATTTTTTGATTCAATATCATTCGCTGGGACCGTGTAAGCACATCGCCGTTGTCTTTGGCGCGCTGCTGCCCATATTGAATTAATTATAGATTTTCGAAACATCAAATTTTCATATAGAAATTCGAAAAAATTCAAAATCTTCCTAATTTGACCCAATTTGCAAATTGTTTTGATTCAGTATAACTCGCTCGGACTAAATAGACACGCCGCCGCTGTTTTCAGCGCGCTCCGATAAATACTGAATTAATTATTAAATTTAAACACATAGAAAAATCATCTAAATACAGTTTTTCAGCTTTTTTCCAAATTTTTTCTATAGAACACCCCGTCGCTCTCTTCGGCAATCTTGTGCGCGCCGACGAGACCTACCCGTAGACACCCACTTTTCTACCCTCTGACGTCATCGGGGCGAAAAATTGCAAAACTTTCACTTTTTCTTAGCTATACCGAGGTGATGTGGTAAATCGCTGCTCACATACAAACTATCTTAAAAACTGAACTTTTAGCTGAAATTCAGTTGTTCTTGCGCTTCTATAAGTTTCTAATCAGTAGTTTCAGCATTGTTACAGCGAAAGAAGCCAACTTAAATCGTATTTACTCCATTTTTTGGCCTTTTTTCATCTTTTCATATAATTTACGTAGACGCTCCATACTGTTCCATACTAAAACTTAAATTTTTCAAATTTTTCTTCGAATCTCAATATTTTTTGATTCAATATCATTCGCTGGGACCGTGTAAGCACATCGCCGTTGTCTTTGGCGCGCTGCTGCCCATATTGAATTAATTATAGATTTTCGAAACATCAAATTTTCATATAGAAATTCGAAAAAATTCAAAATCTTCCTAATTTGACCCAATTTGCAAATTGTTTTGATTCAGTATAACTCGCTCGGACTAAATAGACACGCCGCCGCTGTTTTCAGCGCGCTCCGATAAATACTGAATTAATTATTAAATTTAAACACATAGAAAAATCATCTAAATACAGTTTTTCAGCTTTTTTCCAAATTTTTTCTATAGAACACCCCGTCGCTCTCTTCGGCAATCTTGTGCGCGCCGACGAGACCTACCCGTAGACACCCACTTTTCTACCCTCTGACGTCATCGGGGCGAAAAATTGCAAAACTTTCACTTTTTCTTAGCTATACCGAGGTGATGTGGTAAATCGCTGCTCACATACAAACTATCTTAAAAACTGAACTTTTAGCTGAAATTCAGTTGTTCTTGCGCTTCTATAAGTTTCTAATCAGTAGTTTCAGCATTGTTACAGCGAAAGAAGCCAACTTAAATCGTATTTACTCCATTTTTTGGCCTTTTTTCATCTTTTCATATAATTTACGTAGACGCTCCATACTGTTCCATACTAAAACTTAAATTTTTCAAATTTTTCTTCGAATCTCAATATTTTTTGATTCAATATCATTCGCTGGGACCGTGTAAGCACATCGCCGTTGTCTTTGGCGCGCTGCTGCCCATATTGAATTAATTATAGATTTTCGAAACATCAAATTTTCATATAGAAATTCGAAAAAATTCAAAATCTTCCTAATTTGACCCAATTTGCAAATTGTTTTGATTCAGTATAACTCGCTCGGACTAAATAGACACGCCGCCGCTGTTTTCAGCGCGCTCCGATAAATACTGAATTAATTATTAAATTTAAACACATAGAAAAATCATCTAAATACAGTTTTTCAGCTTTTTTCCAAATTTTTTCTATAGAACACCCCGTCGCTCTCTTCGGCAATCTTGTGCGCGCCGACGAGACCTACCCGTAGACACCCACTTTTCTACCCTCTGACGTCATCGGGGCGAAAAATTGCAAAACTTTCACTTTTTCTTAGCTATACCGAGGTGATGTGGTAAATCGCTGCTCACATACAAACTATCTTAAAAACTGAACTTTTAGCTGAAATTCAGTTGTTCTTGCGCTTCTATAAGTTTCTAATCAGTAGTTTCAGCATTGTTACAGCGAAAGAAGCCAACTTAAATCGTATTTACTCCATTTTTTGGCCTTTTTTCATCTTTTCATATAATTTACGTAGACGCTCCATACTGTTCCATACTAAAACTTAAATTTTTCAAATTTTTCTTCGAATCTCAATATTTTTTGATTCAATATCATTCGCTGGGACCGTGTAAGCACATCGCCGTTGTCTTTGGCGCGCTGCTGCCCATATTGAATTAATTATAGATTTTCGAAACATCAAATTTTCATATAGAAATTCGAAAAAATTCAAAATCTTCCTAATTTGACCCAATTTGCAAATTGTTTTGATTCAGTATAACTCGCTCGGACTAAATAGACACGCCGCCGCTGTTTTCAGCGCGCTCCGATAAATACTGAATTAATTATTAAATTTAAACACATAGAAAAATCATCTAAATACAGTTTTTCAGCTTTTTTCCAAATTTTTTCTATAGAACACCCCGTCGCTCTCTTCGGCAATCTTGTGCGCGCCGACGAGACCTACCCGTAGACACCCACTTTTCTACCCTCTGACGTCATCGGGGCGAAAAATTGCAAAACTTTCACTTTTTCTTAGCTATACCGAGGTGATGTGGTAAATCGCTGCTCACATACAAACTATCTTAAAAACTGAACTTTTAGCTGAAATTCAGTTGTTCTTGCGCTTCTATAAGTTTCTAATCAGTAGTTTCAGCATTGTTACAGCGAAAGAAGCCAACTTAAATCGTATTTACTCCATTTTTTGGCCTTTTTTCATCTTTTCATATAATTTACGTAGACGCTCCATACTGTTCCATACTAAAACTTAAATTTTTCAAATTTTTCTTCGAATCTCAATATTTTTTGATTCAATATCATTCGCTGGGACCGTGTAAGCACATCGCCGTTGTCTTTGGCGCGCTGCTGCCCATATTGAATTAATTATAGATTTTCGAAACATCAAATTTTCATATAGAAATTCGAAAAAATTCAAAATCTTCCTAATTTGACCCAATTTGCAAATTGTTTTGATTCAGTATAACTCGCTCGGACTAAATAGACACGCCGCCGCTGTTTTCAGCGCGCTCCGATAAATACTGAATTAATTATTAAATTTAAACACATAGAAAAATCATCTAAATACAGTTTTTCAGCTTTTTTCCAAATTTTTTCTATAGAACACCCCGTCGCTCTCTTCGGCAATCTTGTGCGCGCCGACGAGACCTACCCGTAGACACCCACTTTTCTACCCTCTGACGTCATCGGGGCGAAAAATTGCAAAACTTTCACTTTTTCTTAGCTATACCGAGGTGATGTGGTAAATCGCTGCTCACATACAAACTATCTTAAAAACTGAACTTTTAGCTGAAATTCAGTTGTTCTTGCGCTTCTATAAGTTTCTAATCAGTAGTTTCAGCATTGTTACAGCGAAAGAAGCCAACTTAAATCGTATTTACTCCATTTTTTGGCCTTTTTTCATCTTTTCATATAATTTACGTAGACGCTCCATACTGTTCCATACTAAAACTTAAATTTTTCAAATTTTTCTTCGAATCTCAATATTTTTTGATTCAATATCATTCGCTGGGACCGTGTAAGCACATCGCCGTTGTCTTTGGCGCGCTGCTGCCCATATTGAATTAATTATAGATTTTCGAAACATCAAATTTTCATATAGAAATTCGAAAAAATTCAAAATCTTCCTAATTTGACCCAATTTGCAAATTGTTTTGATTCAGTATAACTCGCTCGGACTAAATAGACACGCCGCCGCTGTTTTCAGCGCGCTCCGATAAATACTGAATTAATTATTAAATTTAAACACATAGAAAAATCATCTAAATACAGTTTTTCAGCTTTTTTCCAAATTTTTTCTATAGAACACCCCGTCGCTCTCTTCGGCAATCTTGTGCGCGCCGACGAGACCTACCCGTAGACACCCACTTTTCTACCCTCTGACGTCATCGGGGCGAAAAATTGCAAAACTTTCACTTTTTCTTAGCTATACCGAGGTGATGTGGTAAATCGCTGCTCACATACAAACTATCTTAAAAACTGAACTTTTAGCTGAAATTCAGTTGTTCTTGCGCTTCTATAAGTTTCTAATCAGTAGTTTCAGCATTGTTACAGCGAAAGAAGCCAACTTAAATCGTATTTACTCCATTTTTTGGCCTTTTTTCATCTTTTCATATAATTTACGTAGACGCTCCATACTGTTCCATACTAAAACTTAAATTTTTCAAATTTTTCTTCGAATCTCAATATTTTTTGATTCAATATCATTCGCTGGGACCGTGTAAGCACATCGCCGTTGTCTTTGGCGCGCTGCTGCCCATATTGAATTAATTATAGATTTTCGAAACATCAAATTTTCATATAGAAATTCGAAAAAATTCAAAATCTTCCTAATTTGACCCAATTTGCAAATTGTTTTGATTCAGTATAACTCGCTCGGACTAAATAGACACGCCGCCGCTGTTTTCAGCGCGCTCCGATAAATACTGAATTAATTATTAAATTTAAACACATAGAAAAATCATCTAAATACAGTTTTTCAGCTTTTTTCCAAATTTTTTCTATAGAACACCCCGTCGCTCTCTTCGGTAATCTTGTGCGCGCCGACGAGACCTACCCGTAGACACCCACTTTTCTACCCTCTGACGTCATCGGGGCGAAAAATTGCAAAACTTTCACTTTTTCTTAGCTATACCGAGGTGATGTGGTAAATCGCTGCTCACATACAAACTATCTTAAAAACTGAACTTTTAGCTGAAATTCAGTTGTTCTTGCGCTTCTATAAGTTTCTAATCAGTAGTTTCAGCATTGTTACAGCGAAAGAAGCCAACTTAAATCGTATTTACTCCATTTTTTGGCCTTTTTTCATCTTTTCATATAATTTACGTAGACGCTCCATACTGTTCCATACTAAAACTTAAATTTTTCAAATTTTTCTTCGAATCTCAATATTTTTTGATTCAATATCATTCGCTGGGACCGTGTAAGCACATCGCCGTTGTCTTTGGCGCGCTGCTGCCCATATTGAATTAATTATAGATTTTCGAAACATCAAATTTTCATATAGAAATTCGAAAAAATTCAAAATCTTCCTAATTTGACCCAATTTGCAAATTGTTTTGATTCAGTATAACTCGCTCGGACTAAATAGACACGCCGCCGCTGTTTTCAGCGCGCTCCGATAAATACTGAATTAATTATTAAATTTAAACACATAGAAAAATCATCTAAATACAGTTTTTCAGCTTTTTTCCAAATTTTTTCTATAGAACACCCCGTCGCTCTCTTCGGCAATCTTGTGCGCGCCGACGAGACCTACCCGTAGACACCCACTTTTCTACCCTCTGACGTCATCGGGGCGAAAAATTGCAAAACTTTCACTTTTTCTTAGCTATACCGAGGTGATGTGGTAAATCGCTGCTCACATACAAACTATCTTAAAAACTGAACTTTTAGCTGAAATTCAGTTGTTCTTGCGCTTCTATAAGTTTCTAATCAGTAGTTTCAGCATTGTTACAGCGAAAGAAGCCAACTTAAATCGTATTTACTCCATTTTTTGGCCTTTTTTCATCTTTTCATATAATTTACGTAGACGCTCCATACTGTTCCATACTAAAACTTAAATTTTTCAAATTTTTCTTCGAATCTCAATATTTTTTGATTCAATATCATTCGCTGGGACCGTGTAAGCACATCGCCGTTGTCTTTGGCGCGCTGCTGCCCATATTGAATTAATTATAGATTTTCGAAACATCAAATTTTCATATAGAAATTCGAAAAAATTCAAAATCTTCCTAATTTGACCCAATTTGCAAATTGTTTTGATTCAGTATAACTCGCTCGGACTAAATAGACACGCCGCCGCTGTTTTCAGCGCGCTCCGATAAATACTGAATTAATTATTAAATTTAAACACATAGAAAAATCATCTAAATACAGTTTTTCAGCTTTTTTCCAAATTTTTTCTATAGAACACCCCGTCGCTCTCTTCGGCAATCTTGTGCGCGCCGACGAGACCTACCCGTAGACACCCACTTTTCTACCCTCTGACGTCATCGGGGCGAAAAATTGCAAAACTTTCACTTTTTCTTAGCTATACCGAGGTGATGTGGTAAATCGCTGCTCACATACAAACTATCTTAAAAACTGAACTTTTAGCTGAAATTCAGTTGTTCTTGCGCTTCTATAAGTTTCTAATCAGTAGTTTCAGCATTGTTACAGCGAAAGAAGCCAACTTAAATCGTATTTACTCCATTTTTTGGCCTTTTTTCATCTTTTCATATAATTTACGTAGACGCTCCATACTGTTCCATACTAAAACTTAAATTTTTCAAATTTTTCTTCGAATCTCAATATTTTTTGATTCAATATCATTCGCTGGGACCGTGTAAGCACATCGCCGTTGTCTTTGGCGCGCTGCTGCCCATATTGAATTAATTATAGATTTTCGAAACATCAAATTTTCATATAGAAATTCGAAAAAATTCAAAATCTTCCTAATTTGACCCAATTTGCAAATTGTTTTGATTCAGTATAACTCGCTCGGACTAAATAGACACGCCGCCGCTGTTTTCAGCGCGCTCCGATAAATACTGAATTAATTATTAAATTTAAACACATAGAAAAATCATCTAAATACAGTTTTTCAGCTTTTTTCCAAATTTTTTCTATAGAACACCCCGTCGCTCTCTTCGGCAATCTTGTGCGCGCCGACGAGACCTACCCGTAGACACCCACTTTTCTACCCTCTGACGTCATCGGGGCGAAAAATTGCAAAACTTTCACTTTTTCTTAGCTATACCGAGGTGATGTGGTAAATCGCTGCTCACATACAAACTATCTTAAAAACTGAACTTTTAGCTGAAATTCAGTTGTTCTTGCGCTTCTATAAGTTTCTAATCAGTAGTTTCAGCATTGTTACAGCGAAAGAAGCCAACTTAAATCGTATTTACTCCATTTTTTGGCCTTTTTTCATCTTTTCATATAATTTACGTAGACGCTCCATACTGTTCCATACTAAAACTTAAATTTTTCAAATTTTTCTTCGAATCTCAATATTTTTTGATTCAATATCATTCGCTGGGACCGTGTAAGCACATCGCCGTTGTCTTTGGCGCGCTGCTGCCCATATTGAATTAATTATAGATTTTCGAAACATCAAATTTTCATATAGAAATTCGAAAAAATTCAAAATCTTCCTAATTTGACCCAATTTGCAAATTGTTTTGATTCAGTATAACTCGCTCGGACTAAATAGACACGCCGCCGCTGTTTTCAGCGCGCTCCGATAAATACTGAATTAATTATTAAATTTAAACACATAGAAAAATCATCTAAATACAGTTTTTCAGCTTTTTTCCAAATTTTTTCTATAGAACACCCCGTCGCTCTCTTCGGCAATCTTGTGCGCGCCGACGAGACCTACCCGTAGACACCCACTTTTCTACCCTCTGACGTCATCGGGGCGAAAAATTGCAAAACTTTCACTTTTTCTTAGCTATACCGAGGTGATGTGGTAAATCGCTGCTCACATACAAACTATCTTAAAAACTGAACTTTTAGCTGAAATTCAGTTGTTCTTGCGCTTCTATAAGTTTCTAATCAGTAGTTTCAGCATTGTTACAGCGAAAGAAGCCAACTTAAATCGTATTTACTCCATTTTTTGGCCTTTTTTCATCTTTTCATATAATTTACGTAGACGCTCCATACTGTTCCATACTAAAACTTAAATTTTTCAAATTTTTCTTCGAATCTCAATATTTTTTGATTCAATATCATTCGCTGGGACCGTGTAAGCACATCGCCGTTGTCTTTGGCGCGCTGCTGCCCATATTGAATTAATTATAGATTTTCGAAACATCAAATTTTCATATAGAAATTCGAAAAAATTCAAAATCTTCCTAATTTGACCCAATTTGCAAATTGTTTTGATTCAGTATAACTCGCTCGGACTAAATAGACACGCCGCCGCTGTTTTCAGCGCGCTCCGATAAATACTGAATTAATTATTAAATTTAAACACATAGAAAAATCATCTAAATACAGTTTTTCAGCTTTTTTCCAAATTTTTTCTATAGAACACCCCGTCGCTCTCTTCGGCAATCTTGTGCGCGCCGACGAGACCTACCCGTAGACACCCACTTTTCTACCCTCTGACGTCATCGGGGCGAAAAATTGCAAAACTTTCACTTTTTCTTAGCTATACCGAGGTGATGTGGTAAATCGCTGCTCACATACAAACTATCTTAAAAACTGAACTTTTAGCTGAAATTCAGTTGTTCTTGCGCTTCTATAAGTTTCTAATCAGTAGTTTCAGCATTGTTACAGCGAAAGAAGCCAACTTAAATCGTATTTACTCCATTTTTTGGCCTTTTTTCATCTTTTCATATAATTTACGTAGACGCTCCATACTGTTCCATACTAAAACTTAAATTTTTCAAATTTTTCTTCGAATCTCAATATTTTTTGATTCAATATCATTCGCTGGGACCGTGTAAGCACATCGCCGTTGTCTTTGGCGCGCTGCTGCCCATATTGAATTAATTATAGATTTTCGAAACATCAAATTTTCATATAGAAATTCGAAAAAATTCAAAATCTTCCTAATTTGACCCAATTTGCAAATTGTTTTGATTCAGTATAACTCGCTCGGACTAAATAGACACGCCGCCGCTGTTTTCAGCGCGCTCCGATAAATACTGAATTAATTATTAAATTTAAACACATAGAAAAATCATCTAAATACAGTTTTTCAGCTTTTTTCCAAATTTTTTCTATAGAACACCCCGTCGCTCTCTTCGGCAATCTTGTGCGCGCCGACGAGACCTACCCGTAGACACCCACTTTTCTACCCTCTGACGTCATCGGGGCGAAAAATTGCAAAACTTTCACTTTTTCTTAGCTATACCGAGGTGATGTGGTAAATCGCTGCTCACATACAAACTATCTTAAAAACTGAACTTTTAGCTGAAATTCAGTTGTTCTTGCGCTTCTATAAGTTTCTAATCAGTAGTTTCAGCATTGTTACAGCGAAAGAAGCCAACTTAAATCGTATTTACTCCATTTTTTGGCCTTTTTTCATCTTTTCATATAATTTACGTAGACGCTCCATACTGTTCCATAC
The DNA here is from genome assembly GCA_947369235.1 of Udea olivalis. Taxonomy (NCBI): domain Eukaryota; kingdom Metazoa; phylum Arthropoda; class Insecta; order Lepidoptera; family Crambidae; genus Udea; species Udea olivalis. Next base: position 148,247 of record CANBKU010000015.1, on the reverse strand, counting down.
TAAAACTTAAATTTTTCAAATTTTTCTTCGAATCTCAATATTTTTTGATTCAATATCATTCGCTGGGACCGTGTAAGCACATCGCCGTTGTCTTTGGCGCGCTGCTGCCCATATTGAATTAATTATAGATTTTCGAAACATCAAATTTTCATATAGAAATTCGAAAAAATTCAAAATCTTCCTAATTTGACCCAATTTGCAAATTGTTTTGATTCAGTATAACTCGCTCGGACTAAATAGACACGCCGCCGCTGTTTTCAGCGCGCTCCGATAAATACTGAATTAATTATTAAATTTAAACACATAGAAAAATCATCTAAATACAGTTTTTCAGCTTTTTTCCAAATTTTTTCTATAGAACACCCCGTCGCTCTCTTCGGCAATCTTGTGCGCGCCGACGAGACCTACCCGTAGACACCCACTTTTCTACCCTCTGACGTCATCGGGGCGAAAAATTGCAAAACTTTCACTTTTTCTTAGCTATACCGAGGTGATGTGGTAAATCGCTGCTCACATACAAACTATCTTAAAAACTGAACTTTTAGCTGAAATTCAGTTGTTCTTGCGCTTCTATAAGTTTCTAATCAGTAGTTTCAGCATTGTTACAGCGAAAGAAGCCAACTTAAATCGTATTTACTCCATTTTTTGGCCTTTTTTCATCTTTTCATATAATTTACGTAGACGCTCCATACTGTTCCATACTAAAACTTAAATTTTTCAAATTTTTCTTCGAATCTCAATATTTTTTGATTCAATATCATTCGCTGGGACCGTGTAAGCACATCGCCGTTGTCTTTGGCGCGCTGCTGCCCATATTGAATTAATTATAGATTTTCGAAACATCAAATTTTCATATAGAAATTCGAAAAAATTCAAAATCTTCCTAATTTGACCCAATTTGCAAATTGTTTTGATTCAGTATAACTCGCTCGGACTAAATAGACACGCCGCCGCTGTTTTCAGCGCGCTCCGATAAATACTGAATTAATTATTAAATTTAAACACATAGAAAAATCATCTAAATACAGTTTTTCAGCTTTTTTCCAAATTTTTTCTATAGAACACCCCGTCGCTCTCTTCGGCAATCTTGTGCGCGCCGACGAGACCTACCCGTAGACACCCACTTTTCTACCCTCTGACGTCATCGGGGCGAAAAATTGCAAAACTTTCACTTTTTCTTAGCTATACCGAGGTGATGTGGTAAATCGCTGCTCACATACAAACTATCTTAAAAACTGAACTTTTAGCTGAAATTCAGTTGTTCTTGCGCTTCTATAAGTTTCTAATCAGTAGTTTCAGCATTGTTACAGCGAAAGAAGCCAACTTAAATCGTATTTACTCCATTTTTTGGCCTTTTTTCATCTTTTCATATAATTTACGTAGACGCTCCATACTGTTCCATACTAAAACTTAAATTTTTCAAATTTTTCTTCGAATCTCAATATTTTTTGATTCAATATCATTCGCTGGGACCGTGTAAGCACATCGCCGTTGTCTTTGGCGCGCTGCTGCCCATATTGAATTAATTATAGATTTTCGAAACATCAAATTTTCATATAGAAATTCGAAAAAATTCAAAATCTTCCTAATTTGACCCAATTTGCAAATTGTTTTGATTCAGTATAACTCGCTCGGACTAAATAGACACGCCGCCGCTGTTTTCAGCGCGCTCCGATAAATACTGAATTAATTATTAAATTTAAACACATAGAAAAATCATCTAAATACAGTTTTTCAGCTTTTTTCCAAATTTTTTCTATAGAACACCCCGTCGCTCTCTTCGGCAATCTTGTGCGCGCCGACGAGACCTACCCGTAGACACCCACTTTTCTACCCTCTGACGTCATCGGGGCGAAAAATTGCAAAACTTTCACTTTTTCTTAGCTATACCGAGGTGATGTGGTAAATCGCTGCTCACATACAAACTATCTTAAAAACTGAACTTTTAGCTGAAATTCAGTTGTTCTTGCGCTTCTATAAGTTTCTAATCAGTAGTTTCAGCATTGTTACAGCGAAAGAAGCCAACTTAAATCGTATTTACTCCATTTTTTGGCCTTTTTTCATCTTTTCATATAATTTACGTAGACGCTCCATACTGTTCCATACTAAAACTTAAATTTTTCAAATTTTTCTTCGAATCTCAATATTTTTTGATTCAATATCATTCGCTGGGACCGTGTAAGCACATCGCCGTTGTCTTTGGCGCGCTGCTGCCCATATTGAATTAATTATAGATTTTCGAAACATCAAATTTTCATATAGAAATTCGAAAAAATTCAAAATCTTCCTAATTTGACCCAATTTGCAAATTGTTTTGATTCAGTATAACTCGCTCGGACTAAATAGACACGCCGCCGCTGTTTTCAGCGCGCTCCGATAAATACTGAATTAATTATTAAATTTAAACACATAGAAAAATCATCTAAATACAGTTTTTCAGCTTTTTTCCAAATTTTTTCTATAGAACACCCCGTCGCTCTCTTCGGCAATCTTGTGCGCGCCGACGAGACCTACCCGTAGACACCCACTTTTCTACCCTCTGACGTCATCGGGGCGAAAAATTGCAAAACTTTCACTTTTTCTTAGCTATACCGAGGTGATGTGGTAAATCGCTGCTCACATACAAACTATCTTAAAAACTGAACTTTTAGCTGAAATTCAGTTGTTCTTGCGCTTCTATAAGTTTCTAATCAGTAGTTTCAGCATTGTTACAGCGAAAGAAGCCAACTTAAATCGTATTTACTCCATTTTTTGGCCTTTTTTCATCTTTTCATATAATTTACGTAGACGCTCCATACTGTTCCATACTAAAACTTAAATTTTTCAAATTTTTCTTCGAATCTCAATATTTTTTGATTCAATATCATTCGCTGGGACCGTGTAAGCACATCGCCGTTGTCTTTGGCGCGCTGCTGCCCATATTGAATTAATTATAGATTTTCGAAACATCAAATTTTCATATAGAAATTCGAAAAAATTCAAAATCTTCCTAATTTGACCCAATTTGCAAATTGTTTTGATTCAGTATAACTCGCTCGGACTAAATAGACACGCCGCCGCTGTTTTCAGCGCGCTCCGATAAATACTGAATTAATTATTAAATTTAAACACATAGAAAAATCATCTAAATACAGTTTTTCAGCTTTTTTCCAAATTTTTTCTATAGAACACCCCGTCGCTCTCTTCGGTAATCTTGTGCGCGCCGACGAGACCTACCCGTAGACACCCACTTTTCTACCCTCTGACGTCATCGGGGCGAAAAATTGCAAAACTTTCACTTTTTCTTAGCTATACCGAGGTGATGTGGTAAATCGCTGCTCACATACAAACTATCTTAAAAACTGAACTTTTAGCTGAAATTCAGTTGTTCTTGCGCTTCTATAAGTTTCTAATCAGTAGTTTCAGCATTGTTACAGCGAAAGAAGCCAACTTAAATCGTATTTACTCCATTTTTTGGCCTTTTTTCATCTTTTCATATAATTTACGTAGACGCTCCATACTGTTCCATACTAAAACTTAAATTTTTCAAATTTTTCTTCGAATCTCAATATTTTTTGATTCAATATCATTCGCTGGGACCGTGTAAGCACATCGCCGTTGTCTTTGGCGCGCTGCTGCCCATATTGAATTAATTATAGATTTTCGAAACATCAAATTTTCATATAGAAATTCGAAAAAATTCAAAATCTTCCTAATTTGACCCAATTTGCAAATTGTTTTGATTCAGTATAACTCGCTCGGACTAAATAGACACGCCGCCGCTGTTTTCAGCGCGCTCCGATAAATACTGAATTAATTATTAAATTTAAACACATAGAAAAATCATCTAAATACAGTTTTTCAGCTTTTTTCCAAATTTTTTCTATAGAACACCCCGTCGCTCTCTTCGGCAATCTTGTGCGCGCCGACGAGACCTACCCGTAGACACCCACTTTTCTACCCTCTGACGTCATCGGGGCGAAAAATTGCAAAACTTTCACTTTTTCTTAGCTATACCGAGGTGATGTGGTAAATCGCTGCTCACATACAAACTATCTTAAAAACTGAACTTTTAGCTGAAATTCAGTTGTTCTTGCGCTTCTATAAGTTTCTAATCAGTAGTTTCAGCATTGTTACAGCGAAAGAAGCCAACTTAAATCGTATTTACTCCATTTTTTGGCCTTTTTTCATCTTTTCATATAATTTACGTAGACGCTCCATACTGTTCCATACTAAAACTTAAATTTTTCAAATTTTTCTTCGAATCTCAATATTTTTTGATTCAATATCATTCGCTGGGACCGTGTAAGCACATCGCCGTTGTCTTTGGCGCGCTGCTGCCCATATTGAATTAATTATAGATTTTCGAAACATCAAATTTTCATATAGAAATTCGAAAAAATTCAAAATCTTCCTAATTTGACCCAATTTGCAAATTGTTTTGATTCAGTATAACTCGCTCGGACTAAATAGACACGCCGCCGCTGTTTTCAGCGCGCTCCGATAAATACTGAATTAATTATTAAATTTAAACACATAGAAAAATCATCTAAATACAGTTTTTCAGCTTTTTTCCAAATTTTTTCTATAGAACACCCCGTCGCTCTCTTCGGCAATCTTGTGCGCGCCGACGAGACCTACCCGTAGACACCCACTTTTCTACCCTCTGACGTCATCGGGGCGAAAAATTGCAAAACTTTCACTTTTTCTTAGCTATACCGAGGTGATGTGGTAAATCGCTGCTCACATACAAACTATCTTAAAAACTGAACTTTTAGCTGAAATTCAGTTGTTCTTGCGCTTCTATAAGTTTCTAATCAGTAGTTTCAGCATTGTTACAGCGAAAGAAGCCAACTTAAATCGTATTTACTCCATTTTTTGGCCTTTTTTCATCTTTTCATATAATTTACGTAGACGCTCCATACTGTTCCATACTAAAACTTAAATTTTTCAAATTTTTCTTCGAATCTCAATATTTTTTGATTCAATATCATTCGCTGGGACCGTGTAAGCACATCGCCGTTGTCTTTGGCGCGCTGCTGCCCATATTGAATTAATTATAGATTTTCGAAACATCAAATTTTCATATAGAAATTCGAAAAAATTCAAAATCTTCCTAATTTGACCCAATTTGCAAATTGTTTTGATTCAGTATAACTCGCTCGGACTAAATAGACACGCCGCCGCTGTTTTCAGCGCGCTCCGATAAATACTGAATTAATTATTAAATTTAAACACATAGAAAAATCATCTAAATACAGTTTTTCAGCTTTTTTCCAAATTTTTTCTATAGAACACCCCGTCGCTCTCTTCGGCAATCTTGTGCGCGCCGACGAGACCTACCCGTAGACACCCACTTTTCTACCCTCTGACGTCATCGGGGCGAAAAATTGCAAAACTTTCACTTTTTCTTAGCTATACCGAGGTGATGTGGTAAATCGCTGCTCACATACAAACTATCTTAAAAACTGAACTTTTAGCTGAAATTCAGTTGTTCTTGCGCTTCTATAAGTTTCTAATCAGTAGTTTCAGCATTGTTACAGCGAAAGAAGCCAACTTAAATCGTATTTACTCCATTTTTTGGCCTTTTTTCATCTTTTCATATAATTTACGTAGACGCTCCATACTGTTCCATACTAAAACTTAAATTTTTCAAATTTTTCTTCGAATCTCAATATTTTTTGATTCAATATCATTCGCTGGGACCGTGTAAGCACATCGCCGTTGTCTTTGGCGCGCTGCTGCCCATATTGAATTAATTATAGATTTTCGAAACATCAAATTTTCATATAGAAATTCGAAAAAATTCAAAATCTTCCTAATTTGACCCAATTTGCAAATTGTTTTGATTCAGTATAACTCGCTCGGACTAAATAGACACGCCGCCGCTGTTTTCAGCGCGCTCCGATAAATACTGAATTAATTATTAAATTTAAACACATAGAAAAATCATCTAAATACAGTTTTTCAGCTTTTTTCCAAATTTTTTCTATAGAACACCCCGTCGCTCTCTTCGGCAATCTTGTGCGCGCCGACGAGACCTACCCGTAGACACCCACTTTTCTACCCTCTGACGTCATCGGGGCGAAAAATTGCAAAACTTTCACTTTTTCTTAGCTATACCGAGGTGATGTGGTAAATCGCTGCTCACATACAAACTATCTTAAAAACTGAACTTTTAGCTGAAATTCAGTTGTTCTTGCGCTTCTATAAGTTTCTAATCAGTAGTTTCAGCATTGTTACAGCGAAAGAAGCCAACTTAAATCGTATTTACTCCATTTTTTGGCCTTTTTTCATCTTTTCATATAATTTACGTAGACGCTCCATACTGTTCCATACTAAAACTTAAATTTTTCAAATTTTTCTTCGAATCTCAATATTTTTTGATTCAATATCATTCGCTGGGACCGTGTAAGCACATCGCCGTTGTCTTTGGCGCGCTGCTGCCCATATTGAATTAATTATAGATTTTCGAAACATCAAATTTTCATATAGAAATTCGAAAAAATTCAAAATCTTCCTAATTTGACCCAATTTGCAAATTGTTTTGATTCAGTATAACTCGCTCGGACTAAATAGACACGCCGCCGCTGTTTTCAGCGCGCTCCGATAAATACTGAATTAATTATTAAATTTAAACACATAGAAAAATCATCTAAATACAGTTTTTCAGCTTTTTTCCAAATTTTTTCTATAGAACACCCCGTCGCTCTCTTCGGCAATCTTGTGCGCGCCGACGAGACCTACCCGTAGACACCCACTTTTCTACCCTCTGACGTCATCGGGGCGAAAAATTGCAAAACTTTCACTTTTTCTTAGCTATACCGAGGTGATGTGGTAAATCGCTGCTCACATACAAACTATCTTAAAAACTGAACTTTTAGCTGAAATTCAGTTGTTCTTGCGCTTCTATAAGTTTCTAATCAGTAGTTTCAGCATTGTTACAGCGAAAGAAGCCAACTTAAATCGTATTTACTCCATTTTTTGGCCTTTTTTCATCTTTTCATATAATTTACGTAGACGCTCCATACTGTTCCATACTAAAACTTAAATTTTTCAAATTTTTCTTCGAATCTCAATATTTTTTGATTCAATATCATTCGCTGGGACCGTGTAAGCACATCGCCGTTGTCTTTGGCGCGCTGCTGCCCATATTGAATTAATTATAGATTTTCGAAACATCAAATTTTCATATAGAAATTCGAAAAAATTCAAAATCTTCCTAATTTGACCCAATTTGCAAATTGTTTTGATTCAGTATAACTCGCTCGGACTAAATAGACACGCCGCCGCTGTTTTCAGCGCGCTCCGATAAATACTGAATTAATTATTAAATTTAAACACATAGAAAAATCATCTAAATACAGTTTTTCAGCTTTTTTCCAAATTTTTTCTATAGAACACCCCGTCGCTCTCTTCGGCAATCTTGTGCGCGCCGACGAGACCTACCCGTAGACACCCACTTTTCTACCCTCTGACGTCATCGGGGCGAAAAATTGCAAAACTTTCACTTTTTCTTAGCTATACCGAGGTGATGTGGTAAATCGCTGCTCACATACAAACTATCTTAAAAACTGAACTTTTAGCTGAAATTCAGTTGTTCTTGCGCTTCTATAAGTTTCTAATCAGTAGTTTCAGCATTGTTACAGCGAAAGAAGCCAACTTAAATCGTATTTACTCCATTTTTTGGCCTTTTTTCATCTTTTCATATAATTTACGTAGACGCTCCATACTGTTCCATACTAAAACTTAAATTTTTCAAATTTTTCTTCGAATCTCAATATTTTTTGATTCAATATCATTCGCTGGGACCGTGTAAGCACATCGCCGTTGTCTTTGGCGCGCTGCTGCCCATATTGAATTAATTATAGATTTTCGAAACATCAAATTTTCATATAGAAATTCGAAAAAATTCAAAATCTTCCTAATTTGACCCAATTTGCAAATTGTTTTGATTCAGTATAACTCGCTCGGACTAAATAGACACGCCGCCGCTGTTTTCAGCGCGCTCCGATAAATACTGAATTAATTATTAAATTTAAACACATAGAAAAATCATCTAAATACAGTTTTTCAGCTTTTTTCCAAATTTTTTCTATAGAACACCCCGTCGCTCTCTTCGGCAATCTTGTGCGCGCCGACGAGACCTACCCGTAGACACCCACTTTTCTACCCTCTGACGTCATCGGGGCGAAAAATTGCAAAACTTTCACTTTTTCTTAGCTATACCGAGGTGATGTGGTAAATCGCTGCTCACATACAAACTATCTTAAAAACTGAACTTTTAGCTGAAATTCAGTTGTTCTTGCGCTTCTATAAGTTTCTAATCAGTAGTTTCAGCATTGTTACAGCGAAAGAAGCCAACTTAAATCGTATTTACTCCATTTTTTGGCCTTTTTTCATCTTTTCATATAATTTACGTAGACGCTCCATACTGTTCCATACTAAAACTTAAATTTTTCAAATTTTTCTTCGAATCTCAATATTTTTTGATTCAATATCATTCGCTGGGACCGTGTAAGCACATCGCCGTTGTCTTTGGCGCGCTGCTGCCCATATTGAATTAATTATAGATTTTCGAAACATCAAATTTTCATATAGAAATTCGAAAAAATTCAAAATCTTCCTAATTTGACCCAATTTGCAAATTGTTTTGATTCAGTATAACTCGCTCGGACTAAATAGACACGCCGCCGCTGTTTTCAGCGCGCTCCGATAAATACTGAATTAATTATTAAATTTAAACACATAGAAAAATCATCTAAATACAGTTTTTCAGCTTTTTTCCAAATTTTTTCTATAGAACACCCCGTCGCTCTCTTCGGCAATCTTGTGCGCGCCGACGAGACCTACCCGTAGACACCCACTTTTCTACCCTCTGACGTCATCGGGGCGAAAAATTGCAAAACTTTCACTTTTTCTTAGCTATACCGAGGTGATGTGGTAAATCGCTGCTCACATACAAACTATCTTAAAAACTGAACTTTTAGCTGAAATTCAGTTGTTCTTGCGCTTCTATAAGTTTCTAATCAGTAGTTTCAGCATTGTTACAGCGAAAGAAGCCAACTTAAATCGTATTTACTCCATTTTTTGGCCTTTTTTCATCTTTTCATATAATTTACGTAGACGCTCCATACTGTTCCATACTAAAACTTAAATTTTTCAAATTTTTCTTCGAATCTCAATATTTTTTGATTCAATATCATTCGCTGGGACCGTGTAAGCACATCGCCGTTGTCTTTGGCGCGCTGCTGCCCATATTGAATTAATTATAGATTTTCGAAACATCAAATTTTCATATAGAAATTCGAAAAAATTCAAAATCTTCCTAATTTGACCCAATTTGCAAATTGTTTTGATTCAGTATAACTCGCTCGGACTAAATAGACACGCCGCCGCTGTTTTCAGCGCGCTCCGATAAATACTGAATTAATTATTAAATTTAAACACATAGAAAAATCATCTAAATACAGTTTTTCAGCTTTTTTCCAAATTTTTTCTATAGAACACCCCGTCGCTCTCTTCGGCAATCTTGTGCGCGCCGACGAGACCTACCCGTAGACACCCACTTTTCTACCCTCTGACGTCATCGGGGCGAAAAATTGCAAAACTTTCACTTTTTCTTAGCTATACCGAGGTGATGTGGTAAATCGCTGCTCACATACAAACTATCTTAAAAACTGAACTTTTAGCTGAAATTCAGTTGTTCTTGCGCTTCTATAAGTTTCTAATCAGTAGTTTCAGCATTGTTACAGCGAAAGAAGCCAACTTAAATCGTATTTACTCCATTTTTTGGCCTTTTTTCATCTTTTCATATAATTTACGTAGACGCTCCATACTGTTCCATACTAAAACTTAAATTTTTCAAATTTTTCTTCGAATCTCAATATTTTTTGATTCAATATCATTCGCTGGGACCGTGTAAGCACATCGCCGTTGTCTTTGGCGCGCTGCTGCCCATATTGAATTAATTATAGATTTTCGAAACATCAAATTTTCATATAGAAATTCGAAAAAATTCAAAATCTTCCTAATTTGACCCAATTTGCAAATTGTTTTGATTCAGTATAACTCGCTCGGACTAAATAGACACGCCGCCGCTGTTTTCAGCGCGCTCCGATAAATACTGAATTAATTATTAAATTTAAACACATAGAAAAATCATCTAAATACAGTTTTTCAGCTTTTTTCCAAATTTTTTCTATAGAACACCCCGTCGCTCTCTTCGGCAATCTTGTGCGCGCCGACGAGACCTACCCGTAGACACCCACTTTTCTACCCTCTGACGTCATCGGGGCGAAAAATTGCAAAACTTTCACTTTTTCTTAGCTATACCGAGGTGATGTGGTAAATCGCTGCTCACATACAAACTATCTTAAAAACTGAACTTTTAGCTGAAATTCAGTTGTTCTTGCGCTTCTATAAGTTTCTAATCAGTAGTTTCAGCATTGTTACAGCGAAAGAAGCCAACTTAAATCGTATTTACTCCATTTTTTGGCCTTTTTTCATCTTTTCATATAATTTACGTAGACGCTCCATACTGTTCCATACTAAAACTTAAATTTTTCAAATTTTTCTTCGAATCTCAATATTTTTTGATTCAATATCATTCGCTGGGACCGTGTAAGCACATCGCCGTTGTCTTTGGCGCGCTGCTGCCCATATTGAATTAATTATAGATTTTCGAAACATCAAATTTTCATATAGAAATTCGAAAAAATTCAAAATCTTCCTAATTTGACCCAATTTGCAAATTGTTTTGATTCAGTATAACTCGCTCGGACTAAATAGACACGCCGCCGCTGTTTTCAGCGCGCTCCGATAAATACTGAATTAATTATTAAATTTAAACACATAGAAAAATCATCTAAATACAGTTTTTCAGCTTTTTTCCAAATTTTTTCTATAGAACACCCCGTCGCTCTCTTCGGTAATCTTGTGCGCGCCGACGAGACCTACCCGTAGACACCCACTTTTCTACCCTCTGACGTCATCGGGGCGAAAAATTGCAAAACTTTCACTTTTTCTTAGCTATACCGAGGTGATGTGGTAAATCGCTGCTCACATACAAACTATCTTAAAAACTGAACTTTTAGCTGAAATTCAGTTGTTCTTGCGCTTCTATAAGTTTCTAATCAGTAGTTTCAGCATTGTTACAGCGAAAGAAGCCAACTTAAATCGTATTTACTCCATTTTTTGGCCTTTTTTCATCTTTTCATATAATTTACGTAGACGCTCCATACTGTTCCATACTAAAACTTAAATTTTTCAAATTTTTCTTCGAATCTCAATATTTTTTGATTCAATATCATTCGCTGGGACCGTGTAAGCACATCGCCGTTGTCTTTGGCGCGCTGCTGCCCATATTGAATTAATTATAGATTTTCGAAACATCAAATTTTCATATAGAAATTCGAAAAAATTCAAAATCTTCCTAATTTGACCCAATTTGCAAATTGTTTTGATTCAGTATAACTCGCTCGGACTAAATAGACACGCCGCCGCTGTTTTCAGCGCGCTCCGATAAATACTGAATTAATTATTAAATTTAAACACATAGAAAAATCATCTAAATACAGTTTTTCAGCTTTTTTCCAAATTTTTTCTATAGAACACCCCGTCGCTCTCTTCGGCAATCTTGTGCGCGCCGACGAGACCTACCCGTAGACACCCACTTTTCTACCCTCTGACGTCATCGGGGCGAAAAATTGCAAAACTTTCACTTTTTCTTAGCTATACCGAGGTGATGTGGTAAATCGCTGCTCACATACAAACTATCTTAAAAACTGAACTTTTAGCTGAAATTCAGTTGTTCTTGCGCTTCTATAAGTTTCTAATCAGTAGTTTCAGCATTGTTACAGCGAAAGAAGCCAACTTAAATCGTATTTACTCCATTTTTTGGCCTTTTTTCATCTTTTCATATAATTTACGTAGACGCTCCATACTGTTCCATACTAAAACTTAAATTTTTCAAATTTTTCTTCGAATCTCAATATTTTTTGATTCAATATCATTCGCTGGGACCGTGTAAGCACATCGCCGTTGTCTTTGGCGCGCTGCTGCCCATATTGAATTAATTATAGATTTTCGAAACATCAAATTTTCATATAGAAATTCGAAAAAATTCAAAATCTTCCTAATTTGACCCAATTTGCAAATTGTTTTGATTCAGTATAACTCGCTCGGACTAAATAGACACGCCGCCGCTGTTTTCAGCGCGCTCCGATAAATACTGAATTAATTATTAAATTTAAACACATAGAAAAATCATCTAAATACAGTTTTTCAGCTTTTTTCCAAATTTTTTCTATAGAACACCCCGTCGCTCTCTTCGGCAATCTTGTGCGCGCCGACGAGACCTACCCGTAGACACCCACTTTTCTACCCTCTGACGTCATCGGGGCGAAAAATTGCAAAACTTTCACTTTTTCTTAGCTATACCGAGGTGATGTGGTAAATCGCTGCTCACATACAAACTATCTTAAAAACTGAACTTTTAGCTGAAATTCAGTTGTTCTTGCGCTTCTATAAGTTTCTAATCAGTAGTTTCAGCATTGTTACAGCGAAAGAAGCCAACTTAAATCGTATTTACTCCATTTTTTGGCCTTTTTTCATCTTTTCATATAATTTACGTAGACGCTCCATACTGTTCCATACTAAAACTTAAATTTTTCAAATTTTTCTTCGAATCTCAATATTTTTTGATTCAATATCATTCGCTGGGACCGTGTAAGCACATCGCCGTTGTCTTTGGCGCGCTGCTGCCCATATTGAATTAATTATAGATTTTCGAAACATCAAATTTTCATATAGAAATTCGAAAAAATTCAAAATCTTCCTAATTTGACCCAATTTGCAAATTGTTTTGATTCAGTATAACTCGCTCGGACTAAATAGACACGCCGCCGCTGTTTTCAGCGCGCTCCGATAAATACTGAATTAATTATTAAATTTAAACACATAGAAAAATCATCTAAATACAGTTTTTCAGCTTTTTTCCAAATTTTTTCTATAGAACACCCCGTCGCTCTCTTCGGCAATCTTGTGCGCGCCGACGAGACCTACCCGTAGACACCCACTTTTCTACCCTCTGACGTCATCGGGGCGAAAAATTGCAAAACTTTCACTTTTTCTTAGCTATACCGAGGTGATGTGGTAAATCGCTGCTCACATACAAACTATCTTAAAAACTGAACTTTTAGCTGAAATTCAGTTGTTCTTGCGCTTCTATAAGTTTCTAATCAGTAGTTTCAGCATTGTTACAGCGAAAGAAGCCAACTTAAATCGTATTTACTCCATTTTTTGGCCTTTTTTCATCTTTTCATATAATTTACGTAGACGCTCCATACTGTTCCATACTAAAACTTAAATTTTTCAAATTTTTCTTCGAATCTCAATATTTTTTGATTCAATATCATTCGCTGGGACCGTGTAAGCACATCGCCGTTGTCTTTGGCGCGCTGCTGCCCATATTGAATTAATTATAGATTTTCGAAACATCAAATTTTCATATAGAAATTCGAAAAAATTCAAAATCTTCCTAATTTGACCCAATTTGCAAATTGTTTTGATTCAGTATAACTCGCTCGGACTAAATAGACACGCCGCCGCTGTTTTCAGCGCGCTCCGATAAATACTGAATTAATTATTAAATTTAAACACATAGAAAAATCATCTAAATACAGTTTTTCAGCTTTTTTCCAAATTTTTTCTATAGAACACCCCGTCGCTCTCTTCGGCAATCTTGTGCGCGCCGACGAGACCTACCCGTAGACACCCACTTTTCTACCCTCTGACGTCATCGGGGCGAAAAATTGCAAAACTTTCACTTTTTCTTAGCTATACCGAGGTGATGTGGTAAATCGCTGCTCACATACAAACTATCTTAAAAACTGAACTTTTAGCTGAAATTCAGTTGTTCTTGCGCTTCTATAAGTTTCTAATCAGTAGTTTCAGCATTGTTACAGCGAAAGAAGCCAACTTAAATCGTATTTACTCCATTTTTTGGCCTTTTTTCATCTTTTCATATAATTTACGTAGACGCTCCATACTGTTCCATACTAAAACTTAAATTTTTCAAATTTTTCTTCGAATCTCAATATTTTTTGATTCAATATCATTCGCTGGGACCGTGTAAGCACATCGCCGTTGTCTTTGGCGCGCTGCTGCCCATATTGAATTAATTATAGATTTTCGAAACATCAAATTTTCATATAGAAATTCGAAAAAATTCAAAATCTTCCTAATTTGACCCAATTTGCAAATTGTTTTGATTCAGTATAACTCGCTCGGACTAAATAGACACGCCGCCGCTGTTTTCAGCGCGCTCCGATAAATACTGAATTAATTATTAAATTTAAACACATAGAAAAATCATCTAAATACAGTTTTTCAGCTTTTTTCCAAATTTTTTCTATAGAACACCCCGTCGCTCTCTTCGGCAATCTTGTGCGCGCCGACGAGACCTACCCGTAGACACCCACTTTTCTACCCTCTGACGTCATCGGGGCGAAAAATTGCAAAACTTTCACTTTTTCTTAGCTATACCGAGGTGATGTGGTAAATCGCTGCTCACATACAAACTATCTTAAAAACTGAACTTTTAGCTGAAATTCAGTTGTTCTTGCGCTTCTATAAGTTTCTAATCAGTAGTTTCAGCATTGTTACAGCGAAAGAAGCCAACTTAAATCGTATTTACTCCATTTTTTGGCCTTTTTTCATCTTTTCATATAATTTACGTAGACGCTCCATACTGTTCCATACTAAAACTTAAATTTTTCAAATTTTTCTTCGAATCTCAATATTTTTTGATTCAATATCATTCGCTGGGACCGTGTAAGCACATCGCCGTTGTCTTTGGCGCGCTGCTGCCCATATTGAATTAATTATAGATTTTCGAAACATCAAATTTTCATATAGAAATTCGAAAAAATTCAAAATCTTCCTAATTTGACCCAATTTGCAAATTGTTTTGATTCAGTATAACTCGCTCGGACTAAATAGACACGCCGCCGCTGTTTTCAGCGCGCTCCGATAAATACTGAATTAATTATTAAATTTAAACACATAGAAAAATCATCTAAATACAGTTTTTCAGCTTTTTTCCAAATTTTTTCTATAGAACACCCCGTCGCTCTCTTCGGCAATCTTGTGCGCGCCGACGAGACCTACCCGTAGACACCCACTTTTCTACCCTCTGACGTCATCGGGGCGAAAAATTGCAAAACTTTCACTTTTTCTTAGCTATACCGAGGTGATGTGGTAAATCGCTGCTCACATACAAACTATCTTAAAAACTGAACTTTTAGCTGAAATTCAGTTGTTCTTGCGCTTCTATAAGTTTCTAATCAGTAGTTTCAGCATTGTTACAGCGAAAGAAGCCAACTTAAATCGTATTTACTCCATTTTTTGGCCTTTTTTCATCTTTTCATATAATTTACGTAGACGCTCCATACTGTTCCATACTAAAACTTAAATTTTTCAAATTTTTCTTCGAATCTCAATATTTTTTGATTCAATATCATTCGCTGGGACCGTGTAAGCACATCGCCGTTGTCTTTGGCGCGCTGCTGCCCATATTGAATTAATTATAGATTTTCGAAACATCAAATTTTCATATAGAAATTCGAAAAAATTCAAAATCTTCCTAATTTGACCCAATTTGCAAATTGTTTTGATTCAGTATAACTCGCTCGGACTAAATAGACACGCCGCCGCTGTTTTCAGCGCGCTCCGATAAATACTGAATTAATTATTAAATTTAAACACATAGAAAAATCATCTAAATACAGTTTTTCAGCTTTTTTCCAAATTTTTTCTATAGAACACCCCGTCGCTCTCTTCGGCAATCTTGTGCGCGCCGACGAGACCTACCCGTAGACACCCACTTTTCTACCCTCTGACGTCATCGGGGCGAAAAATTGCAAAACTTTCACTTTTTCTTAGCTATACCGAGGTGATGTGGTAAATCGCTGCTCACATACAAACTATCTTAAAAACTGAACTTTTAGCTGAAATTCAGTTGTTCTTGCGCTTCTATAAGTTTCTAATCAGTAGTTTCAGCATTGTTACAGCGAAAGAAGCCAACTTAAATCGTATTTACTCCATTTTTTGGCCTTTTTTCATCTTTTCATATAATTTACGTAGACGCTCCATACTGTTCCATACTAAAACTTAAATTTTTCAAATTTTTCTTCGAATCTCAATATTTTTTGATTCAATATCATTCGCTGGGACCGTGTAAGCACATCGCCGTTGTCTTTGGCGCGCTGCTGCCCATATTGAATTAATTATAGATTTTCGAAACATCAAATTTTCATATAGAAATTCGAAAAAATTCAAAATCTTCCTAATTTGACCCAATTTGCAAATTGTTTTGATTCAGTATAACTCGCTCGGACTAAATAGACACGCCGCCGCTGTTTTCAGCGCGCTCCGATAAATACTGAATTAATTATTAAATTTAAACACATAGAAAAATCATCTAAATACAGTTTTTCAGCTTTTTTCCAAATTTTTTCTATAGAACACCCCGTCGCTCTCTTCGGCAATCTTGTGCGCGCCGACGAGACCTACCCGTAGACACCCACTTTTCTACCCTCTGACGTCATCGGGGCGAAAAATTGCAAAACTTTCACTTTTTCTTAGCTATACCGAGGTGATGTGGTAAATCGCTGCTCACATACAAACTATCTTAAAAACTGAACTTTTAGCTGAAATTCAGTTGTTCTTGCGCTTCTATAAGTTTCTAATCAGTAGTTTCAGCATTGTTACAGCGAAAGAAGCCAACTTAAATCGTATTTACTCCATTTTTTGGCCTTTTTTCATCTTTTCATATAATTTACGTAGACGCTCCATACTGTTCCATACTAAAACTTAAATTTTTCAAATTTTTCTTCGAATCTCAATATTTTTTGATTCAATATCATTCGCTGGGACCGTGTAAGCACATCGCCGTTGTCTTTGGCGCGCTGCTGCCCATATTGAATTAATTATAGATTTTCGAAACATCAAATTTTCATATAGAAATTCGAAAAAATTCAAAATCTTCCTAATTTGACCCAATTTGCAAATTGTTTTGATTCAGTATAACTCGCTCGGACTAAATAGACACGCCGCCGCTGTTTTCAGCGCGCTCCGATAAATACTGAATTAATTATTAAATTTAAACACATAGAAAAATCATCTAAATACAGTTTTTCAGCTTTTTTCCAAATTTTTTCTATAGAACACCCCGTCGCTCTCTTCGGCAATCTTGTGCGCGCCGACGAGACCTACCCGTAGACACCCACTTTTCTACCCTCTGACGTCATCGGGGCGAAAAATTGCAAAACTTTCACTTTTTCTTAGCTATACCGAGGTGATGTGGTAAATCGCTGCTCACATACAAACTATCTTAAAAACTGAACTTTTAGCTGAAATTCAGTTGTTCTTGCGCTTCTATAAGTTTCTAATCAGTAGTTTCAGCATTGTTACAGCGAAAGAAGCCAACTTAAATCGTATTTACTCCATTTTTTGGCCTTTTTTCATCTTTTCATATAATTTACGTAGACGCTCCATACTGTTCCATACTAAAACTTAAATTTTTCAAATTTTTCTTCGAATCTCAATATTTTTTGATTCAATATCATTCGCTGGGACCGTGTAAGCACATCGCCGTTGTCTTTGGCGCGCTGCTGCCCATATTGAATTAATTATAGATTTTCGAAACATCAAATTTTCATATAGAAATTCGAAAAAATTCAAAATCTTCCTAATTTGACCCAATTTGCAAATTGTTTTGATTCAGTATAACTCGCTCGGACTAAATAGACACGCCGCCGCTGTTTTCAGCGCGCTCCGATAAATACTGAATTAATTATTAAATTTAAACACATAGAAAAATCATCTAAATACAGTTTTTCAGCTTTTTTCCAAATTTTTTCTATAGAACACCCCGTCGCTCTCTTCGGCAATCTTGTGCGCGCCGACGAGACCTACCCGTAGACACCCACTTTTCTACCCTCTGACGTCATCGGGGCGAAAAATTGCAAAACTTTCACTTTTTCTTAGCTATACCGAGGTGATGTGGTAAATCGCTGCTCACATACAAACTATCTTAAAAACTGAACTTTTAGCTGAAATTCAGTTGTTCTTGCGCTTCTATAAGTTTCTAATCAGTAGTTTCAGCATTGTTACAGCGAAAGAAGCCAACTTAAATCGTATTTACTCCATTTTTTGGCCTTTTTTCATCTTTTCATATAATTTACGTAGACGCTCCATACTGTTCCATACTAAAACTTAAATTTTTCAAATTTTTCTTCGAATCTCAATATTTTTTGATTCAATATCATTCGCTGGGACCGTGTAAGCACATCGCCGTTGTCTTTGGCGCGCTGCTGCCCATATTGAATTAATTATAGATTTTCGAAACATCAAATTTTCATATAGAAATTCGAAAAAATTCAAAATCTTCCTAATTTGACCCAATTTGCAAATTGTTTTGATTCAGTATAACTCGCTCGGACTAAATAGACACGCCGCCGCTGTTTTCAGCGCGCTCCGATAAATACTGAATTAATTATTAAATTTAAACACATAGAAAAATCATCTAAATACAGTTTTTCAGCTTTTTTCCAAATTTTTTCTATAGAACACCCCGTCGCTCTCTTCGGTAATCTTGTGCGCGCCGACGAGACCTACCCGTAGACACCCACTTTTCTACCCTCTGACGTCATCGGGGCGAAAAATTGCAAAACTTTCACTTTTTCTTAGCTATACCGAGGTGATGTGGTAAATCGCTGCTCACATACAAACTATCTTAAAAACTGAACTTTTAGCTGAAATTCAGTTGTTCTTGCGCTTCTATAAGTTTCTAATCAGTAGTTTCAGCATTGTTACAGCGAAAGAAGCCAACTTAAATCGTATTTACTCCATTTTTTGGCCTTTTTTCATCTTTTCATATAATTTACGTAGACGCTCCATACTGTTCCATACTAAAACTTAAATTTTTCAAATTTTTCTTCGAATCTCAATATTTTTTGATTCAATATCATTCGCTGGGACCGTGTAAGCACATCGCCGTTGTCTTTGGCGCGCTGCTGCCCATATTGAATTAATTATAGATTTTCGAAACATCAAATTTTCATATAGAAATTCGAAAAAATTCAAAATCTTCCTAATTTGACCCAATTTGCAAATTGTTTTGATTCAGTATAACTCGCTCGGACTAAATAGACACGCCGCCGCTGTTTTCAGCGCGCTCCGATAAATACTGAATTAATTATTAAATTTAAACACATAGAAAAATCATCTAAATACAGTTTTTCAGCTTTTTTCCAAATTTTTTCTATAGAACACCCCGTCGCTCTCTTCGGCAATCTTGTGCGCGCCGACGAGACCTACCCGTAGACACCCACTTTTCTACCCTCTGACGTCATCGGGGCGAAAAATTGCAAAACTTTCACTTTTTCTTAGCTATACCGAGGTGATGTGGTAAATCGCTGCTCACATACAAACTATCTTAAAAACTGAACTTTTAGCTGAAATTCAGTTGTTCTTGCGCTTCTATAAGTTTCTAATCAGTAGTTTCAGCATTGTTACAGCGAAAGAAGCCAACTTAAATCGTATTTACTCCATTTTTTGGCCTTTTTTCATCTTTTCATATAATTTACGTAGACGCTCCATACTGTTCCATACTAAAACTTAAATTTTTCAAATTTTTCTTCGAATCTCAATATTTTTTGATTCAATATCATTCGCTGGGACCGTGTAAGCACATCGCCGTTGTCTTTGGCGCGCTGCTGCCCATATTGAATTAATTATAGATTTTCGAAACATCAAATTTTCATATAGAAATTCGAAAAAATTCAAAATCTTCCTAATTTGACCCAATTTGCAAATTGTTTTGATTCAGTATAACTCGCTCGGACTAAATAGACACGCCGCCGCTGTTTTCAGCGCGCTCCGATAAATACTGAATTAATTATTAAATTTAAACACATAGAAAAATCATCTAAATACAGTTTTTCAGCTTTTTTCCAAATTTTTTCTATAGAACACCCCGTCGCTCTCTTCGGCAATCTTGTGCGCGCCGACGAGACCTACCCGTAGACACCCACTTTTCTACCCTCTGACGTCATCGGGGCGAAAAATTGCAAAACTTTCACTTTTTCTTAGCTATACCGAGGTGATGTGGTAAATCGCTGCTCACATACAAACTATCTTAAAAACTGAACTTTTAGCTGAAATTCAGTTGTTCTTGCGCTTCTATAAGTTTCTAATCAGTAGTTTCAGCATTGTTACAGCGAAAGAAGCCAACTTAAATCGTATTTACTCCATTTTTTGGCCTTTTTTCATCTTTTCATATAATTTACGTAGACGCTCCATACTGTTCCATACTAAAACTTAAATTTTTCAAATTTTTCTTCGAATCTCAATATTTTTTGATTCAATATCATTCGCTGGGACCGTGTAAGCACATCGCCGTTGTCTTTGGCGCGCTGCTGCCCATATTGAATTAATTATAGATTTTCGAAACATCAAATTTTCATATAGAAATTCGAAAAAATTCAAAATCTTCCTAATTTGACCCAATTTGCAAATTGTTTTGATTCAGTATAACTCGCTCGGACTAAATAGACACGCCGCCGCTGTTTTCAGCGCGCTCCGATAAATACTGAATTAATTATTAAATTTAAACACATAGAAAAATCATCTAAATACAGTTTTTCAGCTTTTTTCCAAATTTTTTCTATAGAACACCCCGTCGCTCTCTTCGGCAATCTTGTGCGCGCCGACGAGACCTACCCGTAGACACCCACTTTTCTACCCTCTGACGTCATCGGGGCGAAAAATTGCAAAACTTTCACTTTTTCTTAGCTATACCGAGGTGATGTGGTAAATCGCTGCTCACATACAAACTATCTTAAAAACTGAACTTTTAGCTGAAATTCAGTTGTTCTTGCGCTTCTATAAGTTTCTAATCAGTAGTTTCAGCATTGTTACAGCGAAAGAAGCCAACTTAAATCGTATTTACTCCATTTTTTGGCCTTTTTTCATCTTTTCATATAATTTACGTAGACGCTCCATACTGTTCCATACTAAAACTTAAATTTTTCAAATTTTTCTTCGAATCTCAATATTTTTTGATTCAATATCATTCGCTGGGACCGTGTAAGCACATCGCCGTTGTCTTTGGCGCGCTGCTGCCCATATTGAATTAATTATAGATTTTCGAAACATCAAATTTTCATATAGAAATTCGAAAAAATTCAAAATCTTCCTAATTTGACCCAATTTGCAAATTGTTTTGATTCAGTATAACTCGCTCGGACTAAATAGACACGCCGCCGCTGTTTTCAGCGCGCTCCGATAAATACTGAATTAATTATTAAATTTAAACACATAGAAAAATCATCTAAATACAGTTTTTCAGCTTTTTTCCAAATTTTTTCTATAGAACACCCCGTCGCTCTCTTCGGCAATCTTGTGCGCGCCGACGAGACCTACCCGTAGACACCCACTTTTCTACCCTCTGACGTCATCGGGGCGAAAAATTGCAAAACTTTCACTTTTTCTTAGCTATACCGAGGTGATGTGGTAAATCGCTGCTCACATACAAACTATCTTAAAAACTGAACTTTTAGCTGAAATTCAGTTGTTCTTGCGCTTCTATAAGTTTCTAATCAGTAGTTTCAGCATTGTTACAGCGAAAGAAGCCAACTTAAATCGTATTTACTCCATTTTTTGGCCTTTTTTCATCTTTTCATATAATTTACGTAGACGCTCCATACTGTTCCATACTAAAACTTAAATTTTTCAAATTTTTCTTCGAATCTCAATATTTTTTGATTCAATATCATTCGCTGGGACCGTGTAAGCACATCGCCGTTGTCTTTGGCGCGCTGCTGCCCATATTGAATTAATTATAGATTTTCGAAACATCAAATTTTCATATAGAAATTCGAAAAAATTCAAAATCTTCCTAATTTGACCCAATTTGCAAATTGTTTTGATTCAGTATAACTCGCTCGGACTAAATAGACACGCCGCCGCTGTTTTCAGCGCGCTCCGATAAATACTGAATTAATTATTAAATTTAAACACATAGAAAAATCATCTAAATACAGTTTTTCAGCTTTTTTCCAAATTTTTTCTATAGAACACCCCGTCGCTCTCTTCGGCAATCTTGTGCGCGCCGACGAGACCTACCCGTAGACACCCACTTTTCTACCCTCTGACGTCATCGGGGCGAAAAATTGCAAAACTTTCACTTTTTCTTAGCTATACCGAGGTGATGTGGTAAATCGCTGCTCACATACAAACTATCTTAAAAACTGAACTTTTAGCTGAAATTCAGTTGTTCTTGCGCTTCTATAAGTTTCTAATCAGTAGTTTCAGCATTGTTACAGCGAAAGAAGCCAACTTAAATCGTATTTACTCCATTTTTTGGCCTTTTTTCATCTTTTCATATAATTTACGTAGACGCTCCATACTGTTCCATACTAAAACTTAAATTTTTCAAATTTTTCTTCGAATCTCAATATTTTTTGATTCAATATCATTCGCTGGGACCGTGTAAGCACATCGCCGTTGTCTTTGGCGCGCTGCTGCCCATATTGAATTAATTATAGATTTTCGAAACATCAAATTTTCATATAGAAATTCGAAAAAATTCAAAATCTTCCTAATTTGACCCAATTTGCAAATTGTTTTGATTCAGTATAACTCGCTCGGACTAAATAGACACGCCGCCGCTGTTTTCAGCGCGCTCCGATAAATACTGAATTAATTATTAAATTTAAACACATAGAAAAATCATCTAAATACAGTTTTTCAGCTTTTTTCCAAATTTTTTCTATAGAACACCCCGTCGCTCTCTTCGGCAATCTTGTGCGCGCCGACGAGACCTACCCGTAGACACCCACTTTTCTACCCTCTGACGTCATCGGGGCGAAAAATTGCAAAACTTTCACTTTTTCTTAGCTATACCGAGGTGATGTGGTAAATCGCTGCTCACATACAAACTATCTTAAAAACTGAACTTTTAGCTGAAATTCAGTTGTTCTTGCGCTTCTATAAGTTTCTAATCAGTAGTTTCAGCATTGTTACAGCGAAAGAAGCCAACTTAAATCGTATTTACTCCATTTTTTGGCCTTTTTTCATCTTTTCATATAATTTACGTAGACGCTCCATACTGTTCCATACTAAAACTTAAATTTTTCAAATTTTTCTTCGAATCTCAATATTTTTTGATTCAATATCATTCGCTGGGACCGTGTAAGCACATCGCCGTTGTCTTTGGCGCGCTGCTGCCCATATTGAATTAATTATAGATTTTCGAAACATCAAATTTTCATATAGAAATTCGAAAAAATTCAAAATCTTCCTAATTTGACCCAATTTGCAAATTGTTTTGATTCAGTATAACTCGCTCGGACTAAATAGACACGCCGCCGCTGTTTTCAGCGCGCTCCGATAAATACTGAATTAATTATTAAATTTAAACACATAGAAAAATCATCTAAATACAGTTTTTCAGCTTTTTTCCAAATTTTTTCTATAGAACACCCCGTCGCTCTCTTCGGCAATCTTGTGCGCGCCGACGAGACCTACCCGTAGACACCCACTTTTCTACCCTCTGACGTCATCGGGGCGAAAAATTGCAAAACTTTCACTTTTTCTTAGCTATACCGAGGTGATGTGGTAAATGGGGTACCCCCCACAAGTGACTTCCGCGTAGTGTACCCCGGGCAACGTTGTTACAGTGACCACCGTAACGGAGTGGCACTGGACAACGGCAACAACTTGTGGCCTTCATTGCAAACATCTCCCTGCCTTCTTTGCAATGTCGGATTTGACGAACTCTTCGTCTCTAGCGCGCGGGCCAAGTCCTTCTCAGGGCTTGGCTGCAGCTGCTGCTTTATCCTCTCCCGGTGTGACTGGTCCTTTTCAGGATAAGTCACCCGACAACCTGGCTGTGTCTCTGGACTCTGTTTCGGCTCACGGAATGGACTCTGACGAACTGGCGGTGGGAGCGTCGGCCCCGATGGTCGTCGCTTCTGCCAAAAACTCTGGCCTACCCATAACGGACCGATCGGCTGCTGGCTCGTCCGGCAAGTCGCTGCCTGCTGTCTCCGGCAGTAAATTCTTTTGCGCCGAAGACATTGATGTGTCCGACTCGGACGACACCCTTCAGGGTATGTCCGACGCGGTTTCCGTCATGAGTGACAACGCTGACGGAAGCCGCATGGGATTTTTGAGGCCGCGCAAGCGCATGGCCACTGAGGACGACTCAGGTTCGGCGAAATCCTCTTCGTCGAAGAAGCCGTCGGCCAAGCGCGGTCGAGGTCGCCCACCAAAGTCGGGCGACACTTCCTTAGCCGAAAGCAAGGCCAAGCTGGCGGTGGCCAAACGGGCTTTGCTGTCGGCTGAGCTTGAGGAGCAGGTTGCTGCAAAAGAGCGCCGCACCCTACAACGGCTTAATAAAAAGAAAGCGAGTCAGGTGGACTACTCGGCTATGTCGATGGCTGACCTAGAGTCGCTCGCGAAGGAGGACGCCGAGGACATCATTGGCATTGGCAGCAAGTCCGGAAAGGTGGCACTACGGAAAGCCCTTAAGGACCACGCTCTGTCCTTCCTCAGCGTCGCGTCCGAGATGGCAAGGAGGAGTGTCTCCGATGAGACTGCCGCCTTACAGGCGACTGTCAAGCGGCTCTCGGAGGAGCTCGTAGCCATGGCCAAAGAGCTGGCCGCCTTGCGGGCGGGACAGGCCGGCCATCCTAAATCGCCCGCGCGCAAATCGCCTCCACCCATCCCGGAGCCCATAATCCCAGTTCCGGCTCCAATGGGCTTGGAGGCCAGACTGGAGTCCTTCCTAGAGAAGAAGTTCGCGGAGGAGCGCAGATACACTCGTGCCTGCTTTGCAGGCATCGAGGATCGCCTCCTCCCGGAGAAGAGGCTCCGTCCGCCGCTCGCACACGAGCTGAAGAAAATTGTGGTTGAGCCCGTAATGGAGGCCGAGGTTTCTAAGCCTCCACTACCGCCCAAGGGCAAGGGCAAGGGCAAGGGCAAGAAGTCGAGGGACCCCGAGGCTTCCACCCCGGTGGCTCTCAGCGCCCAGGTTCCGTCCCTCGGCTCCACCGCTGAGGCCCCTGTGGCCAATCTGGCACCTCAGGTGCCGATGGAGGAGGATGTGCTTCTCCCGTCGACGACCCTAGCCAATGAAGGCTGGAACAAGGTCGTCGGCCGGAAGGCCAAGGCCAAGGCCAGAAAGGCGCAGGACCCCAAGGTGTCGGCCCCTGCGACCACTTCAGGGGCAAACAAGAAAGGGCAGGGGAAGAAGAGGGCGGGCGAGTCCTCCTCTGCCCCAGCGGCAAGTAAAGCCGCCAAGAAAAAACTGGTCTCCCCCCGATCCGCAGCTGTCGTCGTGACCTTGACGGACGAGGCAGTAAAAAAGGGGGAGACATATGAGACTGTCCTCAAACGGGCTCGAGAGGCCATCGGCGACGCCTCTGCCTTAGGTGTCACGCCGAGAAGGTGCCGCACCACTCAAACGGGCGCTCGATTATTTGAGTTCCCGGGAGCGCAGAGCGGCACTCAGGCGGACACCTTCGCAGAGAAGCTGCGTCAGGTGGTGTCGGGTGCGGCCAATGTGGCCCGCCCAATCAAATGCACCTCCTTGCAAGTGGCGGATCTAGATGACTCCGTCACTAAGCAGGAGGTGGCTATGAAGGTAGCAGAAATTGGCGGCTGTCCGGTGGAACAGGTTAAGGTCGGTGAAATACGCACCGGCCGCGGAGGTGTTGGGACAATGCGCCTCCAGTGCCCCACCACAGCTGCCAAATCCGTGCTCAGCGCTGGCCGACTGGTGATCGGCTGGAGCTCGGCATCCGTTCGCGCACTTGAGGACGAACCCCTCAGGTGCTTCAAGTGCTTGGGCACCGGCCATACCAGGCCGCGCTGCCCCTCCTCTGAAGACCGCACGGAACTCTGTTTCAGGTGCGGTCTCGAGGGACACAAGGCGAACAGCTGTACAGCCGAACCCAAGTGCGCCGTTTGCGCCGCTAGCGGCCGGCCAGCTGGGCACGTCATGAGGAGGAGCAAGTGCAATCCGCCTCCCACGAAGGGTAAACAGCCGGCGCTGACCAAGGCCGCCGCTACTGTTGGTGCCGGTCCTTCAGCGGCGCAAGATGGTGCAATGTCCGAATAATGAATCAGGTCGGACATTGCACATTCTTACAGGGTAACCTGAACCACTGCCGCTCGGCCCAGGACCTAATGTCCCAGACCCTGGCTGAGTGGCAGGTGAACATCGCCGTTGTGGCCGAGCCCTACTTCATCCAAGATCGCTGGTTCGGCGATCTGGATGGAGTAGTGGCCATACTCACCCGGCCTGCTCCGGATTTTCCCCCCCTTTCCTTATTGGAAAGGGGGTCAGGCTATATTGCCGTCTCCGGGGGGGATTTCGCCGTGGTGGGAGTCTATTTCTCCCCCACCCGGCCCTACAGGGAATTTGAGGACTTCCTCGACTCCCTGTCCGCGGTTTTGGGCCGATTGGCACCGCGGCAGCTGCTCCTCGCCGGAGACTTCAATGCGAAGTCGACGGCGTGGGGTAACCCGACCACGGAAGGCCGTGGTAGGGCCCTACAGACGTGGGCAGTGTCACGCGGCCTGTCCCTACTCAACAGGGGCAGGACGCACACGTGTGTCCGCTACAATGGTGGGTCGGTGGTCGATATCACCTTCGCCACTCCTGCACTGGCCGCCCTCATCACGGACTGGCGCGTGGACCCGGTGGAGACTCTTTCGGACCACAAATTCATCAGGTTCGAGATCTCCAACCGGGGTCCACAAGGAAGGGCTCCAAAGCCGGCGTCCCCATTCCCACGCTGGGCACTATCGCGGCTCGACCCACAAATGGCGAGGGAGGCTGCGTTTGTCCAGGGGTGGTTCTGCCCACCCCGACCCAACGTCGACGTAGAGGTGGCCGCGTCCCAGCTTCGGGACTCTCTGACCGAGGTGTGTGACTTCTCCATGCCTCGGTCTCGCCGCCCCGATCCCCGACACGCCGTGTATTGGTGGTCGGAGGAGATCGCGGGTCTCCGGGATGCCTGCACTGCGGCCCGGAGAGCGTATACGTATTGTAGACGCCGGCGGAGGAGGGTCGACCCGTATGAGGAAAGCAACCTCTACGAGGTGTACAGGGCGGCACGGGCCACGTTAAAACACGCCATTGGCCAGGCCAAAGACCGGGCCAGAGCCGAAATGCTCGAGAGTCTCGACCAAGACCCGTGGGGAAGGCCATATAAAGCGGCACGTGCCCAGCTGCGTCCCATTGGCCCCCCCCTGACCGAGACTCTCAACTCGGCTCTCCTGGAGCAGGTGGTCCGGGTTCTTTTTCCGGCCCGCCGCGGGGACTTTGTTCCTCCGGCAATGCCTCCGCACCGTGGCGCGGCCCGACTGCCCGAGGAAATTCCCGGTGTCTCCGCGGAGGAGTTCGGAGCGGTGGAGTTCCGGTTGCGGGGCAAAAAGACGGCTCCAGGCCCGGATGGTCTGCCAGCCAAGGTTGTGGCCATAGCGGCTGGCCAAATGGGGAGAAATTTTGGGGACCTCTTCGACCGGTGTCTCCGGGAGAGGAGGTTTCCCAAGATCTGGAAGGTGGGTCAGCTTTGCCTCATTCAAAAGGCGGGGCGCCCAGCTGACTCACCTTCGGCCTACCGACCGATCATCCTGTTGGATGAAGTGGGGAAGATGTTCGAGAAGGTGGTCTCTTCCCGCCTTCTCGAACACCTACGAGAGGTCGGTCCAGACTTGGCGGACACCCAGTTCGGGTTTCGGGCACGGCGCTCCACCATCGATGCCCTATCTCGTCTCCGGGAAATCATCGTGGAGGCTGAAGAGAGTGGGGAGGGAGTGATTGCGATATCGTTTGATATCAAGAATGCTTTCAACTCCCTTCCTCACTCTACAATATTGGAGTCCCTGAGGTATTTCCGGGTACCCCTGTACTTGCAGGGACTCGTTGAAAGTTACCTCAGGGACAGAGTAATAGTCTACTCGGACAGTCTTGGCGCGATACAGCGCCACACCGTTGAGTCCGGGGTTCCACAGGGGTCGGTGCTGGGGCCGCTCCTGTGGAACATAGGCTACGATTGGCTTCTCCGCAGCGAACTTCTCCCGGGTATGAGCGTAATCTGTTACGCTGATGATACGCTCGTGACTGCCCGGGGGAGGTCCTACAGGGATGCGGCCCTAATAGCCGAAATCGGAGGAGACCTCGTAGCCGACCGGATCGGCCGTCTCGGACTCACGGTGGCGCTTGAAAAGACCGAGGCCATTTGGTTTCATGGGCCTCGGCAACCTCCGGCGCCACCTGACGCACGTATTGTGCTTGGGGGCATCAGGACGCCGGTGAAGACCGAGTTAAAATATCTCGGTCTGATCCTTGACTCTAGGTGGCAATTCCTACCCCATTTCCGTGAATTGTCACCTAGGCTGCTCAAGGCAGCCAACAGTTTCAGTTGGCTGATGCCGAACACTGGCGGTCCGGGGTCGAAATGCCGGAGGCTTTACTCCGGCATTTTAAGGAGCATGGCCCTTTATGGTGCCCCCATTTGGGCAGCGGCTCTCTCCAAAAAGAGGAACGCCTGCCTCCTCCGAGCGCCCCAGCGGGCGATTGCGCAACGGGCCGTAAGAGCCTACCGCACCGTAAGCTTCTCTGCGGCCTGTGCGCTGGCAGGCACCGCTCCCTGGGAGCTGGAGGCGGGCGTGTTGGCGGCCGTGTACCGCTGGACAGCCGCCAAGAGGGCCGCGGGCGAACCCTTTTGCCCTGAAGAGCGGGAGGCCGTCCGCAGGGAGGCGTATGAAGGCCTGGTTCGGTTGTGGACGGCGGACCTGAGAGGTGCGGAGTCTGGCCGTCGAACACTGGAGGCGCTCGCTCCGGTCCTTGACCGGTGGCTCGAGCGACCGCATGGCTCCCTCTCCTACAGGATGGTGCAAGTGATGACCGGGCATGGATGCTTTGGCTCTTACTTGCACCGCATCCGTCGAGAGGGAGCACCACTCTGCCATGAGTGCGGCGCTGTGGAGGACACGGCGCACCACACACTAGCGGTGTGCCAAAAGTGGGCTCCACAGCGCAGTGCGCTTATTGCAAAGGTGGGCCAGGACCTCACTCTGCCCAGCATAGTGCTTGCACTGCTGGCAGATAAAGAGGCCTGGAGAGCTTTCGCCACCTTTTGTGAGGAGGTGGTGACAGCCAAGGAAGCCGCGGAGCGCGCGCGGGAAGAAGATCCCGACGCTGATACGCTCCGCAGGGCGAGGATGGGGAGGAGACGGCGACCACCTGTTCGTCGCCTCCAACCTCTCCTTGGAGGAGGCCAGCTGGCGCGCGGTACGGGGGTCCCCGCGCCGGCATTGCACAGGCCTCCACCATCGCCTGGTAGGGACGGCTCGACACCCTCGGCTGTCTCTATCGACCCCTCCTCTAGAAGGGGGGGTCGCTTCCGGCCCGCCGTGTAGGCGGGCCCCGTCCGGGGGAACGCGTAGAAGGCTTCGTGCTACTTACCGTGCTCCCCCACTATGGACGATGAGAGGGAGTAGTAGGGTTTTTAGTCGGTAGGCCACTGGGCGGTTTCCTCTAATAGGAAGTCCCCCCCAGTGGAGAGTCCGACATAACCCGTCCGCCCCCTGGTGGACGGGTATGCGTAAGGCATTTCCCCTACTTATAAAAAAAAAAAAAAAAAAAAAGGTGATGTGGTAAATCGCTGCTCACATACAAACTATCTTAAAAACTGAACTTTTAGCTGAAATTCAGTTGTTCTTGCGCTTCTATAAGTTTCTAATCAGTAGTTTCAGCATTGTTACAGCGAAAGAAGCCAACTTAAATCGTATTTACTCCATTTTTTGGCCTTTTTTCATCTTTTCATATAATTTACGTAGACGCTCCATACTGTTCCATACTAAAACTTAAATTTTTCAAATTTTTCTTCGAATCTCAATATTTTTTGATTCAATATCATTCGCTGGGACCGTGTAAGCACATCGCCGTTGTCTTTGGCGCGCTGCTGCCCATATTGAATTAATTATAGATTTTCGAAACATCAAATTTTCATATAGAAATTCGAAAAAATTCAAAATCTTCCTAATTTGACCCAATTTGCAAATTGTTTTGATTCAGTATAACTCGCTCGGACTAAATAGACACGCCGCCGCTGTTTTCAGCGCGCTCCGATAAATACTGAATTAATTATTAAATTTAAACACATAGAAAAATCATCTAAATACAGTTTTTCAGCTTTTTTCCAAATTTTTTCTATAGAACACCCCGTCGCTCTCTTCGGCAATCTTGTGCGCGCCGACGAGACCTACCCGTAGACACCCACTTTTCTACCCTCTGACGTCATCGGGGCGAAAAATTGCAAAACTTTCACTTTTTCTTAGCTATACCGAGGTGATGTGGTAAATCGCTGCTCACATACAAACTATCTTAAAAACTGAACTTTTAGCTGAAATTCAGTTGTTCTTGCGCTTCTATAAGTTTCTAATCAGTAGTTTCAGCATTGTTACAGCGAAAGAAGCCAACTTAAATCGTATTTACTCCATTTTTTGGCCTTTTTTCATCTTTTCATATAATTTACGTAGACGCTCCATACTGTTCCATACTAAAACTTAAATTTTTCAAATTTTTCTTCGAATCTCAATATTTTTTGATTCAATATCATTCGCTGGGACCGTGTAAGCACATCGCCGTTGTCTTTGGCGCGCTGCTGCCCATATTGAATTAATTATAGATTTTCGAAACATCAAATTTTCATATAGAAATTCGAAAAAATTCAAAATCTTCCTAATTTGACCCAATTTGCAAATTGTTTTGATTCAGTATAACTCGCTCGGACTAAATAGACACGCCGCCGCTGTTTTCAGCGCGCTCCGATAAATACTGAATTAATTATTAAATTTAAACACATAGAAAAATCATCTAAATACAGTTTTTCAGCTTTTTTCCAAATTTTTTCTATAGAACACCCCGTCGCTCTCTTCGGCAATCTTGTGCGCGCCGACGAGACCTACCCGTAGACACCCACTTTTCTACCCTCTGACGTCATCGGGGCGAAAAATTGCAAAACTTTCACTTTTTCTTAGCTATACCGAGGTGATGTGGTAAATCGCTGCTCACATACAAACTATCTTAAAAACTGAACTTTTAGCTGAAATTCAGTTGTTCTTGCGCTTCTATAAGTTTCTAATCAGTAGTTTCAGCATTGTTACAGCGAAAGAAGCCAACTTAAATCGTATTTACTCCATTTTTTGGCCTTTTTTCATCTTTTCATATAATTTACGTAGACGCTCCATACTGTTCCATACTAAAACTTAAATTTTTCAAATTTTTCTTCGAATCTCAATATTTTTTGATTCAATATCATTCGCTGGGACCGTGTAAGCACATCGCCGTTGTCTTTGGCGCGCTGCTGCCCATATTGAATTAATTATAGATTTTCGAAACATCAAATTTTCATATAGAAATTCGAAAAAATTCAAAATCTTCCTAATTTGACCCAATTTGCAAATTGTTTTGATTCAGTATAACTCGCTCGGACTAAATAGACACGCCGCCGCTGTTTTCAGCGCGCTCCGATAAATACTGAATTAATTATTAAATTTAAACACATAGAAAAATCATCTAAATACAGTTTTTCAGCTTTTTTCCAAATTTTTTCTATAGAACACCCCGTCGCTCTCTTCGGCAATCTTGTGCGCGCCGACGAGACCTACCCGTAGACACCCACTTTTCTACCCTCTGACGTCATCGGGGCGAAAAATTGCAAAACTTTCACTTTTTCTTAGCTATACCGAGGTGATGTGGTAAATCGCTGCTCACATACAAACTATCTTAAAAACTGAACTTTTAGCTGAAATTCAGTTGTTCTTGCGCTTCTATAAGTTTCTAATCAGTAGTTTCAGCATTGTTACAGCGAAAGAAGCCAACTTAAATCGTATTTACTCCATTTTTTGGCCTTTTTTCATCTTTTCATATAATTTACGTAGACGCTCCATACTGTTCCATACTAAAACTTAAATTTTTCAAATTTTTCTTCGAATCTCAATATTTTTTGATTCAATATCATTCGCTGGGACCGTGTAAGCACATCGCCGTTGTCTTTGGCGCGCTGCTGCCCATATTGAATTAATTATAGATTTTCGAAACATCAAATTTTCATATAGAAATTCGAAAAAATTCAAAATCTTCCTAATTTGACCCAATTTGCAAATTGTTTTGATTCAGTATAACTCGCTCGGACTAAATAGACACGCCGCCGCTGTTTTCAGCGCGCTCCGATAAATACTGAATTAATTATTAAATTTAAACACATAGAAAAATCATCTAAATACAGTTTTTCAGCTTTTTTCCAAATTTTTTCTATAGAACACCCCGTCGCTCTCTTCGGCAATCTTGTGCGCGCCGACGAGACCTACCCGTAGACACCCACTTTTCTACCCTCTGACGTCATCGGGGCGAAAAATTGCAAAACTTTCACTTTTTCTTAGCTATACCGAGGTGATGTGGTAAATCGCTGCTCACATACAAACTATCTTAAAAACTGAACTTTTAGCTGAAATTCAGTTGTTCTAGCGCTTCTATAAGTTTCTAATCAGTAGTTTCAGCATTGTTACAGCGAAAGAAGCCAACTTAAATCGTATTTACTCCATTTTTTGGCCTTTTTTCATCTTTTCATATAATTTACGTAGACGCTCCATACTGTTCCATACTAAAACTTAAATTTTTCAAATTTTTCTTCGAATCTCAATATTTTTTGATTCAATATCATTCGCTGGGACCGTGTAAGCACATCGCCGTTGTCTTTGGCGCGCTGCTGCCCATATTGAATTAATTATAGATTTTCGAAACATCAAATTTTCATATAGAAATTCGAAAAAATTCAAAATCTTCCTAATTTGACCCAATTTGCAAATTGTTTTGATTCAGTATAACTCGCTCGGACTAAATAGACACGCCGCCGCTGTTTTCAGCGCGCTCCGATAAATACTGAATTAATTATTAAATTTAAACACATAGAAAAATCATCTAAATACAGTTTTTCAGCTTTTTTCCAAATTTTTTCTATAGAACACCCCGTCGCTCTCTTCGGCAATCTTGTGCGCGCCGACGAGACCTACCCGTAGACACCCACTTTTCTACCCTCTGACGTCATCGGGGCGAAAAATTGCAAAACTTTCACTTTTTCTTAGCTATACCGAGGTGATGTGGTAAATCGCTGCTCACATACAAACTATCTTAAAAACTGAACTTTTAGCTGAAATTCAGTTGTTCTTGCGCTTCTATAAGTTTCTAATCAGTAGTTTCAGCATTGTTACAGCGAAAGAAGCCAACTTAAATCGTATTTACTCCATTTTTTGGCCTTTTTTCATCTTTTCATATAATTTACGTAGACGCTCCATACTGTTCCATACTAAAACTTAAATTTTTCAAATTTTTCTTCGAATCTCAATATTTTTTGATTCAATATCATTCGCTGGGACCGTGTAAGCACATCGCCGTTGTCTTTGGCGCGCTGCTGCCCATATTGAATTAATTATAGATTTTCGAAACATCAAATTTTCATATAGAAATTCGAAAAAATTCAAAATCTTCCTAATTTGACCCAATTTGCAAATTGTTTTGATTCAGTATAACTCGCTCGGACTAAATAGACACGCCGCCGCTGTTTTCAGCGCGCTCCGATAAATACTGAATTAATTATTAAATTTAAACACATAGAAAAATCATCTAAATACAGTTTTTCAGCTTTTTTCCAAATTTTTTCTATAGAACACCCCGTCGCTCTCTTCGGCAATCTTGTGCGCGCCGACGAGACCTACCCGTAGACACCCACTTTTCTACCCTCTGACGTCATCGGGGCGAAAAATTGCAAAACTTTCACTTTTTCTTAGCTATACCGAGGTGATGTGGTAAATCGCTGCTCACATACAAACTATCTTAAAAACTGAACTTTTAGCTGAAATTCAGTTGTTCTTGCGCTTCTATAAGTTTCTAATCAGTAGTTTCAGCATTGTTACAGCGAAAGAAGCCAACTTAAATCGTATTTACTCCATTTTTTGGCCTTTTTTCATCTTTTCATATAATTTACGTAGACGCTCCATACTGTTCCATACTAAAACTTAAATTTTTCAAATTTTTCTTCGAATCTCAATATTTTTTGATTCAATATCATTCGCTGGGACCGTGTAAGCACATCGCCGTTGTCTTTGGCGCGCTGCTGCCCATATTGAATTAATTATAGATTTTCGAAACATCAAATTTTCATATAGAAATTCGAAAAAATTCAAAATCTTCCTAATTTGACCCAATTTGCAAATTGTTTTGATTCAGTATAACTCGCTCGGACTAAATAGACACGCCGCCGCTGTTTTCAGCGCGCTCCGATAAATACTGAATTAATTATTAAATTTAAACACATAGAAAAATCATCTAAATACAGTTTTTCAGCTTTTTTCCAAATTTTTTCTATAGAACACCCCGTCGCTCTCTTCGGCAATCTTGTGCGCGCCGACGAGACCTACCCGTAGACACCCACTTTTCTACCCTCTGACGTCATCGGGGCGAAAAATTGCAAAACTTTCACTTTTTCTTAGCTATACCGAGGTGATGTGGTAAATCGCTGCTCACATACAAACTATCTTAAAAACTGAACTTTTAGCTGAAATTCAGTTGTTCTTGCGCTTCTATAAGTTTCTAATCAGTAGTTTCAGCATTGTTACAGCGAAAGAAGCCAACTTAAATCGTATTTACTCCATTTTTTGGCCTTTTTTCATCTTTTCATATAATTTACGTAGACGCTCCATACTGTTCCATACTAAAACTTAAATTTTTCAAATTTTTCTTCGAATCTCAATATTTTTTGATTCAATATCATTCGCTGGGACCGTGTAAGCACATCGCCGTTGTCTTTGGCGCGCTGCTGCCCATATTGAATTAATTATAGATTTTCGAAACATCAAATTTTCATATAGAAATTCGAAAAAATTCAAAATCTTCCTAATTTGACCCAATTTGCAAATTGTTTTGATTCAGTATAACTCGCTCGGACTAAATAGACACGCCGCCGCTGTTTTCAGCGCGCTCCGATAAATACTGAATTAATTATTAAATTTAAACACATAGAAAAATCATCTAAATACAGTTTTTCAGCTTTTTTCCAAATTTTTTCTATAGAACACCCCGTCGCTCTCTTCGGCAATCTTGTGCGCGCCGACGAGACCTACCCGTAGACACCCACTTTTCTACCCTCTGACGTCATCGGGGCGAAAAATTGCAAAACTTTCACTTTTTCTTAGCTATACCGAGGTGATGTGGTAAATGGGGTACCCCCCACAAGTGACTTCCGCGTAGTGTACCCCGGGCAACGTTGTTACAGTGACCACCGTAACGGAGTGGCACTGGACAACGGCAACAACTTGTGGCCTTCATTGCAAACATCTCCCTGCCTTCTTTGCAATGTCGGATTTGACGAACTCTTCGTCTCTAGCGCGCGGGCCAAGTCCTTCTCAGGGCTTGGCTGCAGCTGCTGCTTTATCCTCTCCCGGTGTGACTGGTCCTTTTCAGGATAAGTCACCCGACAACCTGGCTGTGTCTCTGGACTCTGTTTCGGCTCACGGAATGGACTCTGACGAACTGGCGGTGGGAGCGTCGGCCCCGATGGTCGTCGCTTCTGCCAAAAACTCTGGCCTACCCATAACGGACCGATCGGCTGCTGGCTCGTCCGGCAAGTCGCTGCCTGCTGTCTCCGGCAGTAAATTCTTTTGCGCCGAAGACATTGATGTGTCCGACTCGGACGACACCCTTCAGGGTATGTCCGACGCGGTTTCCGTCATGAGTGACAACGCTGACGGAAGCCGCATGGGATTTTTGAGGCCGCGCAAGCGCATGGCCACTGAGGACGACTCAGGTTCGGCGAAATCCTCTTCGTCGAAGAAGCCGTCGGCCAAGCGCGGTCGAGGTCGCCCACCAAAGTCGGGCGACACTTCCTTAGCCGAAAGCAAGGCCAAGCTGGCGGTGGCCAAACGGGCTTTGCTGTCGGCTGAGCTTGAGGAGCAGGTTGCTGCAAAAGAGCGCCGCACCCTACAACGGCTTAATAAAAAGAAAGCGAGTCAGGTGGACTACTCGGCTATGTCGATGGCTGACCTAGAGTCGCTCGCGAAGGAGGACGCCGAGGACATCATTGGCATTGGCAGCAAGTCCGGAAAGGTGGCACTACGGAAAGCCCTTAAGGACCACGCTCTGTCCTTCCTCAGCGTCGCGTCCGAGATGGCAAGGAGGAGTGTCTCCGATGAGACTGCCGCCTTACAGGCGACTGTCAAGCGGCTCTCGGAGGAGCTCGTAGCCATGGCCAAAGAGCTGGCCGCCTTGCGGGCGGGACAGGCCGGCCATCCTAAATCGCCCGCGCGCAAATCGCCTCCACCCATCCCGGAGCCCATAATCCCAGTTCCGGCTCCAATGGGCTTGGAGGCCAGACTGGAGTCCTTCCTAGAGAAGAAGTTCGCGGAGGAGCGCAGATA
This sequence comes from Udea olivalis, assembly GCA_947369235.1. Lineage (NCBI taxonomy): Eukaryota > Metazoa > Arthropoda > Insecta > Lepidoptera > Crambidae > Udea > Udea olivalis. The sequence continues at coordinate 111,710 of CANBKU010000015.1, read as the reverse complement.
CACTCGTGCCTGCTTTGCAGGCATCGAGGATCGCCTCCTCCCGGAGAAGAGGCTCCGTCCGCCGCTCGCACACGAGCTGAAGAAAATTGTGGTTGAGCCCGTAATGGAGGCCGAGGTTTCTAAGCCTCCACTACCGCCCAAGGGCAAGGGCAAGGGCAAGGGCAAGAAGTCGAGGGACCCCGAGGCTTCCACCCCGGTGGCTCTCAGCGCCCAGGTTCCGTCCCTCGGCTCCACCGCTGAGGCCCCTGTGGCCAATCTGGCACCTCAGGTGCCGATGGAGGAGGATGTGCTTCTCCCGTCGACGACCCTAGCCAATGAAGGCTGGAACAAGGTCGTCGGCCGGAAGGCCAAGGCCAAGGCCAGAAAGGCGCAGGACCCCAAGGTGTCGGCCCCTGCGACCACTTCAGGGGCAAACAAGAAAGGGCAGGGGAAGAAGAGGGCGGGCGAGTCCTCCTCTGCCCCAGCGGCAAGTAAAGCCGCCAAGAAAAAACTGGTCTCCCCCCGATCCGCAGCTGTCGTCGTGACCTTGACGGACGAGGCAGTAAAAAAGGGGGAGACATATGAGACTGTCCTCAAACGGGCTCGAGAGGCCATCGGCGACGCCTCTGCCTTAGGTGTCACGCCGAGAAGGTGCCGCACCACTCAAACGGGCGCTCGATTATTTGAGTTCCCGGGAGCGCAGAGCGGCACTCAGGCGGACACCTTCGCAGAGAAGCTGCGTCAGGTGGTGTCGGGTGCGGCCAATGTGGCCCGCCCAATCAAATGCACCTCCTTGCAAGTGGCGGATCTAGATGACTCCGTCACTAAGCAGGAGGTGGCTATGAAGGTAGCAGAAATTGGCGGCTGTCCGGTGGAACAGGTTAAGGTCGGTGAAATACGCACCGGCCGCGGAGGTGTTGGGACAATGCGCCTCCAGTGCCCCACCACAGCTGCCAAATCCGTGCTCAGCGCTGGCCGACTGGTGATCGGCTGGAGCTCGGCATCCGTTCGCGCACTTGAGGACGAACCCCTCAGGTGCTTCAAGTGCTTGGGCACCGGCCATACCAGGCCGCGCTGCCCCTCCTCTGAAGACCGCACGGAACTCTGTTTCAGGTGCGGTCTCGAGGGACACAAGGCGAACAGCTGTACAGCCGAACCCAAGTGCGCCGTTTGCGCCGCTAGCGGCCGGCCAGCTGGGCACGTCATGAGGAGGAGCAAGTGCAATCCGCCTCCCACGAAGGGTAAACAGCCGGCGCTGACCAAGGCCGCCGCTACTGTTGGTGCCGGTCCTTCAGCGGCGCAAGATGGTGCAATGTCCGAATAATGAATCAGGTCGGACATTGCACATTCTTACAGGGTAACCTGAACCACTGCCGCTCGGCCCAGGACCTAATGTCCCAGACCCTGGCTGAGTGGCAGGTGAACATCGCCGTTGTGGCCGAGCCCTACTTCATCCAAGATCGCTGGTTCGGCGATCTGGATGGAGTAGTGGCCATACTCACCCGGCCTGCTCCGGATTTTCCCCCCCTTTCCTTATTGGAAAGGGGGTCAGGCTATATTGCCGTCTCCGGGGGGGATTTCGCCGTGGTGGGAGTCTATTTCTCCCCCACCCGGCCCTACAGGGAATTTGAGGACTTCCTCGACTCCCTGTCCGCGGTTTTGGGCCGATTGGCACCGCGGCAGCTGCTCCTCGCCGGAGACTTCAATGCGAAGTCGACGGCGTGGGGTAACCCGACCACGGAAGGCCGTGGTAGGGCCCTACAGACGTGGGCAGTGTCACGCGGCCTGTCCCTACTCAACAGGGGCAGGACGCACACGTGTGTCCGCTACAATGGTGGGTCGGTGGTCGATATCACCTTCGCCACTCCTGCACTGGCCGCCCTCATCACGGACTGGCGCGTGGACCCGGTGGAGACTCTTTCGGACCACAAATTCATCAGGTTCGAGATCTCCAACCGGGGTCCACAAGGAAGGGCTCCAAAGCCGGCGTCCCCATTCCCACGCTGGGCACTATCGCGGCTCGACCCACAAATGGCGAGGGAGGCTGCGTTTGTCCAGGGGTGGTTCTGCCCACCCCGACCCAACGTCGACGTAGAGGTGGCCGCGTCCCAGCTTCGGGACTCTCTGACCGAGGTGTGTGACTTCTCCATGCCTCGGTCTCGCCGCCCCGATCCCCGACACGCCGTGTATTGGTGGTCGGAGGAGATCGCGGGTCTCCGGGATGCCTGCACTGCGGCCCGGAGAGCGTATACGTATTGTAGACGCCGGCGGAGGAGGGTCGACCCGTATGAGGAAAGCAACCTCTACGAGGTGTACAGGGCGGCACGGGCCACGTTAAAACACGCCATTGGCCAGGCCAAAGACCGGGCCAGAGCCGAAATGCTCGAGAGTCTCGACCAAGACCCGTGGGGAAGGCCATATAAAGCGGCACGTGCCCAGCTGCGTCCCATTGGCCCCCCCCTGACCGAGACTCTCAACTCGGCTCTCCTGGAGCAGGTGGTCCGGGTTCTTTTTCCGGCCCGCCGCGGGGACTTTGTTCCTCCGGCAATGCCTCCGCACCGTGGCGCGGCCCGACTGCCCGAGGAAATTCCCGGTGTCTCCGCGGAGGAGTTCGGAGCGGTGGAGTTCCGGTTGCGGGGCAAAAAGACGGCTCCAGGCCCGGATGGTCTGCCAGCCAAGGTTGTGGCCATAGCGGCTGGCCAAATGGGGAGAAATTTTGGGGACCTCTTCGACCGGTGTCTCCGGGAGAGGAGGTTTCCCAAGATCTGGAAGGTGGGTCAGCTTTGCCTCATTCAAAAGGCGGGGCGCCCAGCTGACTCACCTTCGGCCTACCGACCGATCATCCTGTTGGATGAAGTGGGGAAGATGTTCGAGAAGGTGGTCTCTTCCCGCCTTCTCGAACACCTACGAGAGGTCGGTCCAGACTTGGCGGACACCCAGTTCGGGTTTCGGGCACGGCGCTCCACCATCGATGCCCTATCTCGTCTCCGGGAAATCATCGTGGAGGCTGAAGAGAGTGGGGAGGGAGTGATTGCGATATCGTTTGATATCAAGAATGCTTTCAACTCCCTTCCTCACTCTACAATATTGGAGTCCCTGAGGTATTTCCGGGTACCCCTGTACTTGCAGGGACTCGTTGAAAGTTACCTCAGGGACAGAGTAATAGTCTACTCGGACAGTCTTGGCGCGATACAGCGCCACACCGTTGAGTCCGGGGTTCCACAGGGGTCGGTGCTGGGGCCGCTCCTGTGGAACATAGGCTACGATTGGCTTCTCCGCAGCGAACTTCTCCCGGGTATGAGCGTAATCTGTTACGCTGATGATACGCTCGTGACTGCCCGGGGGAGGTCCTACAGGGATGCGGCCCTAATAGCCGAAATCGGAGGAGACCTCGTAGCCGACCGGATCGGCCGTCTCGGACTCACGGTGGCGCTTGAAAAGACCGAGGCCATTTGGTTTCATGGGCCTCGGCAACCTCCGGCGCCACCTGACGCACGTATTGTGCTTGGGGGCATCAGGACGCCGGTGAAGACCGAGTTAAAATATCTCGGTCTGATCCTTGACTCTAGGTGGCAATTCCTACCCCATTTCCGTGAATTGTCACCTAGGCTGCTCAAGGCAGCCAACAGTTTCAGTTGGCTGATGCCGAACACTGGCGGTCCGGGGTCGAAATGCCGGAGGCTTTACTCCGGCATTTTAAGGAGCATGGCCCTTTATGGTGCCCCCATTTGGGCAGCGGCTCTCTCCAAAAAGAGGAACGCCTGCCTCCTCCGAGCGCCCCAGCGGGCGATTGCGCAACGGGCCGTAAGAGCCTACCGCACCGTAAGCTTCTCTGCGGCCTGTGCGCTGGCAGGCACCGCTCCCTGGGAGCTGGAGGCGGGCGTGTTGGCGGCCGTGTACCGCTGGACAGCCGCCAAGAGGGCCGCGGGCGAACCCTTTTGCCCTGAAGAGCGGGAGGCCGTCCGCAGGGAGGCGTATGAAGGCCTGGTTCGGTTGTGGACGGCGGACCTGAGAGGTGCGGAGTCTGGCCGTCGAACACTGGAGGCGCTCGCTCCGGTCCTTGACCGGTGGCTCGAGCGACCGCATGGCTCCCTCTCCTACAGGATGGTGCAAGTGATGACCGGGCATGGATGCTTTGGCTCTTACTTGCACCGCATCCGTCGAGAGGGAGCACCACTCTGCCATGAGTGCGGCGCTGTGGAGGACACGGCGCACCACACACTAGCGGTGTGCCAAAAGTGGGCTCCACAGCGCAGTGCGCTTATTGCAAAGGTGGGCCAGGACCTCACTCTGCCCAGCATAGTGCTTGCACTGCTGGCAGATAAAGAGGCCTGGAGAGCTTTCGCCACCTTTTGTGAGGAGGTGGTGACAGCCAAGGAAGCCGCGGAGCGCGCGCGGGAAGAAGATCCCGACGCTGATACGCTCCGCAGGGCGAGGATGGGGAGGAGACGGCGACCACCTGTTCGTCGCCTCCAACCTCTCCTTGGAGGAGGCCAGCTGGCGCGCGGTACGGGGGTCCCCGCGCCGGCATTGCACAGGCCTCCACCATCGCCTGGTAGGGACGGCTCGACACCCTCGGCTGTCTCTATCGACCCCTCCTCTAGAAGGGGGGGTCGCTTCCGGCCCGCCGTGTAGGCGGGCCCCGTCCGGGGGAACGCGTAGAAGGCTTCGTGCTACTTACCGTGCTCCCCCACTATGGACGATGAGAGGGAGTAGTAGGGTTTTTAGTCGGTAGGCCACTGGGCGGTTTCCTCTAATAGGAAGTCCCCCCCAGTGGAGAGTCCGACATAACCCGTCCGCCCCCTGGTGGACGGGTATGCGTAAGGCATTTCCCCTACTTATAAAAAAAAAAAAAAAAAAGGTGATGTGGTAAATCGCTGCTCACATACAAACTATCTTAAAAACTGAACTTTTAGCTGAAATTCAGTTGTTCTTGCGCTTCTATAAGTTTCTAATCAGTAGTTTCAGCATTGTTACAGCGAAAGAAGCCAACTTAAATCGTATTTACTCCATTTTTTGGCCTTTTTTCATCTTTTCATATAATTTACGTAGACGCTCCATACTGTTCCATACTAAAACTTAAATTTTTCAAATTTTTCTTCGAATCTCAATATTTTTTGATTCAATATCATTCGCTGGGACCGTGTAAGCACATCGCCGTTGTCTTTGGCGCGCTGCTGCCCATATTGAATTAATTATAGATTTTCGAAACATCAAATTTTCATATAGAAATTCGAAAAAATTCAAAATCTTCCTAATTTGACCCAATTTGCAAATTGTTTTGATTCAGTATAACTCGCTTGGACTAAATAGACACGCCGCCGCTGTTTTCAGCGCGCTCCGATAAATACTGAATTAATTATTAAATTTAAACACATAGAAAAATCATCTAAATACAGTTTTTCAGCTTTTTTCCAAATTTTTTCTATAGAACACCCCGTCGCTCTCTTCGGCAATCTTGTGCGCGCCGACGAGACCTACCCGTAGACACCCACTTTTCTACCCTCTGACGTCATCGGGGCGAAAAATTGCAAAACTTTCACTTTTTCTTAGCTATACCGAGGTGATGTGGTAAATCGCTGCTCACATACAAACTATCTTAAAAACTGAACTTTTAGCTGAAATTCAGTTGTTCTTGCGCTTCTATAAGTTTCTAATCAGTAGTTTCAGCATTGTTACAGCGAAAGAAGCCAACTTAAATCGTATTTACTCCATTTTTTGGCCTTTTTTCATCTTTTCATATAATTTACGTAGACGCTCCATACTGTTCCATACTAAAACTTAAATTTTTCAAATTTTTCTTCGAATCTCAATATTTTTTGATTCAATATCATTCGCTGGGACCGTGTAAGCACATCGCCGTTGTCTTTGGCGCGCTGCTGCCCATATTGAATTAATTATAGATTTTCGAAACATCAAATTTTCATATAGAAATTCGAAAAAATTCAAAATCTTCCTAATTTGACCCAATTTGCAAATTGTTTTGATTCAGTATAACTCGCTCGGACTAAATAGACACGCCGCCGCTGTTTTCAGCGCGCTCCGATAAATACTGAATTAATTATTAAATTTAAACACATAGAAAAATCATCTAAATACAGTTTTTCAGCTTTTTTCCAAATTTTTTCTATAGAACACCCCGTCGCTCTCTTCGGCAATCTTGTGCGCGCCGACGAGACCTACCCGTAGACACCCACTTTTCTACCCTCTGACGTCATCGGGGCGAAAAATTGCAAAACTTTCACTTTTTCTTAGCTATACCGAGGTGATGTGGTAAATCGCTGCTCACATACAAACTATCTTAAAAACTGAACTTTTAGCTGAAATTCAGTTGTTCTTGCGCTTCTATAAGTTTCTAATCAGTAGTTTCAGCATTGTTACAGCGAAAGAAGCCAACTTAAATCGTATTTACTCCATTTTTTGGCCTTTTTTCATCTTTTCATATAATTTACGTAGACGCTCCATACTGTTCCATACTAAAACTTAAATTTTTCAAATTTTTCTTCGAATCTCAATATTTTTTGATTCAATATCATTCGCTGGGACCGTGTAAGCACATCGCCGTTGTCTTTGGCGCGCTGCTGCCCATATTGAATTAATTATAGATTTTCGAAACATCAAATTTTCATATAGAAATTCGAAAAAATTCAAAATCTTCCTAATTTGACCCAATTTGCAAATTGTTTTGATTCAGTATAACTCGCTCGGACTAAATAGACACGCCGCCGCTGTTTTCAGCGCGCTCCGATAAATACTGAATTAATTATTAAATTTAAACACATAGAAAAATCATCTAAATACAGTTTTTCAGCTTTTTTCCAAATTTTTTCTATAGAACACCCCGTCGCTCTCTTCGGCAATCTTGTGCGCGCCGACGAGACCTACCCGTAGACACCCACTTTTCTACCCTCTGACGTCATCGGGGCGAAAAATTGCAAAACTTTCACTTTTTCTTAGCTATACCGAGGTGATGTGGTAAATCGCTGCTCACATACAAACTATCTTAAAAACTGAACTTTTAGCTGAAATTCAGTTGTTCTTGCGCTTCTATAAGTTTCTAATCAGTAGTTTCAGCATTGTTACAGCGAAAGAAGCCAACTTAAATCGTATTTACTCCATTTTTTGGCCTTTTTTCATCTTTTCATATAATTTACGTAGACGCTCCATACTGTTCCATACTAAAACTTAAATTTTTCAAATTTTTCTTCGAATCTCAATATTTTTTGATTCAATATCATTCGCTGGGACCGTGTAAGCACATCGCCGTTGTCTTTGGCGCGCTGCTGCCCATATTGAATTAATTATAGATTTTCGAAACATCAAATTTTCATATAGAAATTCGAAAAAATTCAAAATCTTCCTAATTTGACCCAATTTGCAAATTGTTTTGATTCAGTATAACTCGCTCGGACTAAATAGACACGCCGCCGCTGTTTTCAGCGCGCTCCGATAAATACTGAATTAATTATTAAATTTAAACACATAGAAAAATCATCTAAATACAGTTTTTCAGCTTTTTTCCAAATTTTTTCTATAGAACACCCCGTCGCTCTCTTCGGCAATCTTGTGCGCGCCGACGAGACCTACCCGTAGACACCCACTTTTCTACCCTCTGACGTCATCGGGGCGAAAAATTGCAAAACTTTCACTTTTTCTTAGCTATACCGAGGTGATGTGGTAAATCGCTGCTCACATACAAACTATCTTAAAAACTGAACTTTTAGCTGAAATTCAGTTGTTCTTGCGCTTCTATAAGTTTCTAATCAGTAGTTTCAGCATTGTTACAGCGAAAGAAGCCAACTTAAATCGTATTTACTCCATTTTTTGGCCTTTTTTCATCTTTTCATATAATTTACGTAGACGCTCCATACTGTTCCATACTAAAACTTAAATTTTTCAAATTTTTCTTCGAATCTCAATATTTTTTGATTCAATATCATTCGCTGGGACCGTGTAAGCACATCGCCGTTGTCTTTGGCGCGCTGCTGCCCATATTGAATTAATTATAGATTTTCGAAACATCAAATTTTCATATAGAAATTCGAAAAAATTCAAAATCTTCCTAATTTGACCCAATTTGCAAATTGTTTTGATTCAGTATAACTCGCTCGGACTAAATAGACACGCCGCCGCTGTTTTCAGCGCGCTCCGATAAATACTGAATTAATTATTAAATTTAAACACATAGAAAAATCATCTAAATACAGTTTTTCAGCTTTTTTCCAAATTTTTTCTATAGAACACCCCGTCGCTCTCTTCGGCAATCTTGTGCGCGCCGACGAGACCTACCCGTAGACACCCACTTTTCTACCCTCTGACGTCATCGGGGCGAAAAATTGCAAAACTTTCACTTTTTCTTAGCTATACCGAGGTGATGTGGTAAATCGCTGCTCACATACAAACTATCTTAAAAACTGAACTTTTAGCTGAAATTCAGTTGTTCTTGCGCTTCTATAAGTTTCTAATCAGTAGTTTCAGCATTGTTACAGCGAAAGAAGCCAACTTAAATCGTATTTACTCCATTTTTTGGCCTTTTTTCATCTTTTCATATAATTTACGTAGACGCTCCATACTGTTCCATACTAAAACTTAAATTTTTCAAATTTTTCTTCGAATCTCAATATTTTTTGATTCAATATCATTCGCTGGGACCGTGTAAGCACATCGCCGTTGTCTTTGGCGCGCTGCTGCCCATATTGAATTAATTATAGATTTTCGAAACATCAAATTTTCATATAGAAATTCGAAAAAATTCAAAATCTTCCTAATTTGACCCAATTTGCAAATTGTTTTGATTCAGTATAACTCGCTCGGACTAAATAGACACGCCGCCGCTGTTTTCAGCGCGCTCCGATAAATACTGAATTAATTATTAAATTTAAACACATAGAAAAATCATCTAAATACAGTTTTTCAGCTTTTTTCCAAATTTTTTCTATAGAACACCCCGTCGCTCTCTTCGGCAATCTTGTGCGCGCCGACGAGACCTACCCGTAGACACCCACTTTTCTACCCTCTGACGTCATCGGGGCGAAAAATTGCAAAACTTTCACTTTTTCTTAGCTATACCGAGGTGATGTGGTAAATCGCTGCTCACATACAAACTATCTTAAAAACTGAACTTTTAGCTGAAATTCAGTTGTTCTTGCGCTTCTATAAGTTTCTAATCAGTAGTTTCAGCATTGTTACAGCGAAAGAAGCCAACTTAAATCGTATTTACTCCATTTTTTGGCCTTTTTTCATCTTTTCATATAATTTACGTAGACGCTCCATACTGTTCCATACTAAAACTTAAATTTTTCAAATTTTTCTTCGAATCTCAATATTTTTTGATTCAATATCATTCGCTGGGACCGTGTAAGCACATCGCCGTTGTCTTTGGCGCGCTGCTGCCCATATTGAATTAATTATAGATTTTCGAAACATCAAATTTTCATATAGAAATTCGAAAAAATTCAAAATCTTCCTAATTTGACCCAATTTGCAAATTGTTTTGATTCAGTATAACTCGCTCGGACTAAATAGACACGCCGCCGCTGTTTTCAGCGCGCTCCGATAAATACTGAATTAATTATTAAATTTAAACACATAGAAAAATCATCTAAATACAGTTTTTCAGCTTTTTTCCAAATTTTTTCTATAGAACACCCCGTCGCTCTCTTCGGCAATCTTGTGCGCGCCGACGAGACCTACCCGTAGACACCCACTTTTCTACCCTCTGACGTCATCGGGGCGAAAAATTGCAAAACTTTCACTTTTTCTTAGCTATACCGAGGTGATGTGGTAAATCGCTGCTCACATACAAACTATCTTAAAAACTGAACTTTTAGCTGAAATTCAGTTGTTCTTGCGCTTCTATAAGTTTCTAATCAGTAGTTTCAGCATTGTTACAGCGAAAGAAGCCAACTTAAATCGTATTTACTCCATTTTTTGGCCTTTTTTCATCTTTTCATATAATTTACGTAGACGCTCCATACTGTTCCATACTAAAACTTAAATTTTTCAAATTTTTCTTCGAATCTCAATATTTTTTGATTCAATATCATTCGCTGGGACCGTGTAAGCACATCGCCGTTGTCTTTGGCGCGCTGCTGCCCATATTGAATTAATTATAGATTTTCGAAACATCAAATTTTCATATAGAAATTCGAAAAAATTCAAAATCTTCCTAATTTGACCCAATTTGCAAATTGTTTTGATTCAGTATAACTCGCTCGGACTAAATAGACACGCCGCCGCTGTTTTCAGCGCGCTCCGATAAATACTGAATTAATTATTAAATTTAAACACATAGAAAAATCATCTAAATACAGTTTTTCAGCTTTTTTCCAAATTTTTTCTATAGAACACCCCGTCGCTCTCTTCGGCAATCTTGTGCGCGCCGACGAGACCTACCCGTAGACACCCACTTTTCTACCCTCTGACGTCATCGGGGCGAAAAATTGCAAAACTTTCACTTTTTCTTAGCTATACCGAGGTGATGTGGTAAATCGCTGCTCACATACAAACTATCTTAAAAACTGAACTTTTAGCTGAAATTCAGTTGTTCTTGCGCTTCTATAAGTTTCTAATCAGTAGTTTCAGCATTGTTACAGCGAAAGAAGCCAACTTAAATCGTATTTACTCCATTTTTTGGCCTTTTTTCATCTTTTCATATAATTTACGTAGACGCTCCATACTGTTCCATACTAAAACTTAAATTTTTCAAATTTTTCTTCGAATCTCAATATTTTTTGATTCAATATCATTCGCTGGGACCGTGTAAGCACATCGCCGTTGTCTTTGGCGCGCTGCTGCCCATATTGAATTAATTATAGATTTTCGAAACATCAAATTTTCATATAGAAATTCGAAAAAATTCAAAATCTTCCTAATTTGACCCAATTTGCAAATTGTTTTGATTCAGTATAACTCGCTCGGACTAAATAGACACGCCGCCGCTGTTTTCAGCGCGCTCCGATAAATACTGAATTAATTATTAAATTTAAACACATAGAAAAATCATCTAAATACAGTTTTTCAGCTTTTTTCCAAATTTTTTCTATAGAACACCCCGTCGCTCTCTTCGGCAATCTTGTGCGCGCCGACGAGACCTACCCGTAGACACCCACTTTTCTACCCTCTGACGTCATCGGGGCGAAAAATTGCAAAACTTTCACTTTTTCTTAGCTATACCGAGGTGATGTGGTAAATCGCTGCTCACATACAAACTATCTTAAAAACTGAACTTTTAGCTGAAATTCAGTTGTTCTTGCGCTTCTATAAGTTTCTAATCAGTAGTTTCAGCATTGTTACAGCGAAAGAAGCCAACTTAAATCGTATTTACTCCATTTTTTGGCCTTTTTTCATCTTTTCATATAATTTACGTAGACGCTCCATACTGTTCCATACTAAAACTTAAATTTTTCAAATTTTTCTTCGAATCTCAATATTTTTTGATTCAATATCATTCGCTGGGACCGTGTAAGCACATCGCCGTTGTCTTTGGCGCGCTGCTGCCCATATTGAATTAATTATAGATTTTCGAAACATCAAATTTTCATATAGAAATTCGAAAAAATTCAAAATCTTCCTAATTTGACCCAATTTGCAAATTGTTTTGATTCAGTATAACTCGCTCGGACTAAATAGACACGCCGCCGCTGTTTTCAGCGCGCTCCGATAAATACTGAATTAATTATTAAATTTAAACACATAGAAAAATCATCTAAATACAGTTTTTCAGCTTTTTTCCAAATTTTTTCTATAGAACACCCCGTCGCTCTCTTCGGCAATCTTGTGCGCGCCGACGAGACCTACCCGTAGACACCCACTTTTCTACCCTCTGACGTCATCGGGGCGAAAAATTGCAAAACTTTCACTTTTTCTTAGCTATACCGAGGTGATGTGGTAAATCGCTGCTCACATACAAACTATCTTAAAAACTGAACTTTTAGCTGAAATTCAGTTGTTCTTGCGCTTCTATAAGTTTCTAATCAGTAGTTTCAGCATTGTTACAGCGAAAGAAGCCAACTTAAATCGTATTTACTCCATTTTTTGGCCTTTTTTCATCTTTTCATATAATTTACGTAGACGCTCCATACTGTTCCATACTAAAACTTAAATTTTTCAAATTTTTCTTCGAATCTCAATATTTTTTGATTCAATATCATTCGCTGGGACCGTGTAAGCACATCGCCGTTGTCTTTGGCGCGCTGCTGCCCATATTGAATTAATTATAGATTTTCGAAACATCAAATTTTCATATAGAAATTCGAAAAAATTCAAAATCTTCCTAATTTGACCCAATTTGCAAATTGTTTTGATTCAGTATAACTCGCTCGGACTAAATAGACACGCCGCCGCTGTTTTCAGCGCGCTCCGATAAATACTGAATTAATTATTAAATTTAAACACATAGAAAAATCATCTAAATACAGTTTTTCAGCTTTTTTCCAAATTTTTTCTATAGAACACCCCGTCGCTCTCTTCGGCAATCTTGTGCGCGCCGACGAGACCTACCCGTAGACACCCACTTTTCTACCCTCTGACGTCATCGGGGCGAAAAATTGCAAAACTTTCACTTTTTCTTAGCTATACCGAGGTGATGTGGTAAATCGCTGCTCACATACAAACTATCTTAAAAACTGAACTTTTAGCTGAAATTCAGTTGTTCTTGCGCTTCTATAAGTTTCTAATCAGTAGTTTCAGCATTGTTACAGCGAAAGAAGCCAACTTAAATCGTATTTACTCCATTTTTTGGCCTTTTTTCATCTTTTCATATAATTTACGTAGACGCTCCATACTGTTCCATACTAAAACTTAAATTTTTCAAATTTTTCTTCGAATCTCAATATTTTTTGATTCAATATCATTCGCTGGGACCGTGTAAGCACATCGCCGTTGTCTTTGGCGCGCTGCTGCCCATATTGAATTAATTATAGATTTTCGAAACATCAAATTTTCATATAGAAATTCGAAAAAATTCAAAATCTTCCTAATTTGACCCAATTTGCAAATTGTTTTGATTCAGTATAACTCGCTCGGACTAAATAGACACGCCGCCGCTGTTTTCAGCGCGCTCCGATAAATACTGAATTAATTATTAAATTTAAACACATAGAAAAATCATCTAAATACAGTTTTTCAGCTTTTTTCCAAATTTTTTCTATAGAACACCCCGTCGCTCTCTTCGGCAATCTTGTGCGCGCCGACGAGACCTACCCGTAGACACCCACTTTTCTACCCTCTGACGTCATCGGGGCGAAAAATTGCAAAACTTTCACTTTTTCTTAGCTATACCGAGGTGATGTGGTAAATCGCTGCTCACATACAAACTATCTTAAAAACTGAACTTTTAGCTGAAATTCAGTTGTTCTTGCGCTTCTATAAGTTTCTAATCAGTAGTTTCAGCATTGTTACAGCGAAAGAAGCCAACTTAAATCGTATTTACTCCATTTTTTGGCCTTTTTTCATCTTTTCATATAATTTACGTAGACGCTCCATACTGTTCCATACTAAAACTTAAATTTTTCAAATTTTTCTTCGAATCTCAATATTTTTTGATTCAATATCATTCGCTGGGACCGTGTAAGCACATCGCCGTTGTCTTTGGCGCGCTGCTGCCCATATTGAATTAATTATAGATTTTCGAAACATCAAATTTTCATATAGAAATTCGAAAAAATTCAAAATCTTCCTAATTTGACCCAATTTGCAAATTGTTTTGATTCAGTATAACTCGCTCGGACTAAATAGACACGCCGCCGCTGTTTTCAGCGCGCTCCGATAAATACTGAATTAATTATTAAATTTAAACACATAGAAAAATCATCTAAATACAGTTTTTCAGCTTTTTTCCAAATTTTTTCTATAGAACACCCCGTCGCTCTCTTCGGCAATCTTGTGCGCGCCGACGAGACCTACCCGTAGACACCCACTTTTCTACCCTCTGACGTCATCGGGGCGAAAAATTGCAAAACTTTCACTTTTTCTTAGCTATACCGAGGTGATGTGGTAAATCGCTGCTCACATACAAACTATCTTAAAAACTGAACTTTTAGCTGAAATTCAGTTGTTCTTGCGCTTCTATAAGTTTCTAATCAGTAGTTTCAGCATTGTTACAGCGAAAGAAGCCAACTTAAATCGTATTTACTCCATTTTTTGGCCTTTTTTCATCTTTTCATATAATTTACGTAGACGCTCCATACTGTTCCATACTAAAACTTAAATTTTTCAAATTTTTCTTCGAATCTCAATATTTTTTGATTCAATATCATTCGCTGGGACCGTGTAAGCACATCGCCGTTGTCTTTGGCGCGCTGCTGCCCATATTGAATTAATTATAGATTTTCGAAACATCAAATTTTCATATAGAAATTCGAAAAAATTCAAAATCTTCCTAATTTGACCCAATTTGCAAATTGTTTTGATTCAGTATAACTCGCTCGGACTAAATAGACACGCCGCCGCTGTTTTCAGCGCGCTCCGATAAATACTGAATTAATTATTAAATTTAAACACATAGAAAAATCATCTAAATACAGTTTTTCAGCTTTTTTCCAAATTTTTTCTATAGAACACCCCGTCGCTCTCTTCGGCAATCTTGTGCGCGCCGACGAGACCTACCCGTAGACACCCACTTTTCTACCCTCTGACGTCATCGGGGCGAAAAATTGCAAAACTTTCACTTTTTCTTAGCTATACCGAGGTGATGTGGTAAATCGCTGCTCACATACAAACTATCTTAAAAACTGAACTTTTAGCTGAAATTCAGTTGTTCTTGCGCTTCTATAAGTTTCTAATCAGTAGTTTCAGCATTGTTACAGCGAAAGAAGCCAACTTAAATCGTATTTACTCCATTTTTTGGCCTTTTTTCATCTTTTCATATAATTTACGTAGACGCTCCATACTGTTCCATACTAAAACTTAAATTTTTCAAATTTTTCTTCGAATCTCAATATTTTTTGATTCAATATCATTCGCTGGGACCGTGTAAGCACATCGCCGTTGTCTTTGGCGCGCTGCTGCCCATATTGAATTAATTATAGATTTTCGAAACATCAAATTTTCATATAGAAATTCGAAAAAATTCAAAATCTTCCTAATTTGACCCAATTTGCAAATTGTTTTGATTCAGTATAACTCGCTCGGACTAAATAGACACGCCGCCGCTATTTTCAGCGCGCTCCGATAAATACTGAATTAATTATTAAATTTAAACACATAGAAAAATCATCTAAATACAGTTTTTCAGCTTTTTTCCAAATTTTTTCTATAGAACACCCCGTCGCTCTCTTCGGCAATCTTGTGCGCGCCGACGAGACCTACCCGTAGACACCCACTTTTCTACCCTCTGACGTCATCGGGGCGAAAAATTGCAAAACTTTCACTTTTTCTTAGCTATACCGAGGTGATGTGGTAAATCGCTGCTCACATACAAACTATCTTAAAAACTGAACTTTTAGCTGAAATTCAGTTGTTCTTGCGCTTCTATAAGTTTCTAATCAGTAGTTTCAGCATTGTTACAGCGAAAGAAGCCAACTTAAATCGTATTTACTCCATTTTTTGGCCTTTTTTCATCTTTTCATATAATTTACGTAGACGCTCCATACTGTTCCATACTAAAACTTAAATTTTTCAAATTTTTCTTCGAATCTCAATATTTTTTGATTCAATATCATTCGCTGGGACCGTGTAAGCACATCGCCGTTGTCTTTGGCGCGCTGCTGCCCATATTGAATTAATTATAGATTTTCGAAACATCAAATTTTCATATAGAAATTCGAAAAAATTCAAAATCTTCCTAATTTGACCCAATTTGCAAATTGTTTTGATTCAGTATAACTCGCTCGGACTAAATAGACACGCCGCCGCTGTTTTCAGCGCGCTCCGATAAATACTGAATTAATTATTAAATTTAAACACATAGAAAAATCATCTAAATACAGTTTTTCAGCTTTTTTCCAAATTTTTTCTATAGAACACCCCGTCGCTCTCTTCGGCAATCTTGTGCGCGCCGACGAGACCTACCCGTAGACACCCACTTTTCTACCCTCTGACGTCATCGGGGCGAAAAATTGCAAAACTTTCACTTTTTCTTAGCTATACCGAGGTGATGTGGTAAATCGCTGCTCACATACAAACTATCTTAAAAACTGAACTTTTAGCTGAAATTCAGTTGTTCTTGCGCTTCTATAAGTTTCTAATCAGTAGTTTCAGCATTGTTACAGCGAAAGAAGCCAACTTAAATCGTATTTACTCCATTTTTTGGCCTTTTTTCATCTTTTCATATAATTTACGTAGACGCTCCATACTGTTCCATACTAAAACTTAAATTTTTCAAATTTTTCTTCGAATCTCAATATTTTTTGATTCAATATCATTCGCTGGGACCGTGTAAGCACATCGCCGTTGTCTTTGGCGCGCTGCTGCCCATATTGAATTAATTATAGATTTTCGAAACATCAAATTTTCATATAGAAATTCGAAAAAATTCAAAATCTTCCTAATTTGACCCAATTTGCAAATTGTTTTGATTCAGTATAACTCGCTCGGACTAAATAGACACGCCGCCGCTGTTTTCAGCGCGCTCCGATAAATACTGAATTAATTATTAAATTTAAACACATAGAAAAATCATCTAAATACAGTTTTTCAGCTTTTTTCCAAATTTTTTCTATAGAACACCCCGTCGCTCTCTTCGGCAATCTTGTGCGCGCCGACGAGACCTACCCGTAGACACCCACTTTTCTACCCTCTGACGTCATCGGGGCGAAAAATTGCAAAACTTTCACTTTTTCTTAGCTATACCGAGGTGATGTGGTAAATCGCTGCTCACATACAAACTATCTTAAAAACTGAACTTTTAGCTGAAATTCAGTTGTTCTTGCGCTTCTATAAGTTTCTAATCAGTAGTTTCAGCATTGTTACAGCGAAAGAAGCCAACTTAAATCGTATTTACTCCATTTTTTGGCCTTTTTTCATCTTTTCATATAATTTACGTAGACGCTCCATACTGTTCCATACTAAAACTTAAATTTTTCAAATTTTTCTTCGAATCTCAATATTTTTTGATTCAATATCATTCGCTGGGACCGTGTAAGCACATCGCCGTTGTCTTTGGCGCGCTGCTGCCCATATTGAATTAATTATAGATTTTCGAAACATCAAATTTTCATATAGAAATTCGAAAAAATTCAAAATCTTCCTAATTTGACCCAATTTGCAAATTGTTTTGATTCAGTATAACTCGCTCGGACTAAATAGACACGCCGCCGCTGTTTTCAGCGCGCTCCGATAAATACTGAATTAATTATTAAATTTAAACACATAGAAAAATCATCTAAATACAGTTTTTCAGCTTTTTTCCAAATTTTTTCTATAGAACACCCCGTCGCTCTCTTCGGCAATCTTGTGCGCGCCGACGAGACCTACCCGTAGACACCCACTTTTCTACCCTCTGACGTCATCGGGGCGAAAAATTGCAAAACTTTCACTTTTTCTTAGCTATACCGAGGTGATGTGGTAAATCGCTGCTCACATACAAACTATCTTAAAAACTGAACTTTTAGCTGAAATTCAGTTGTTCTTGCGCTTCTATAAGTTTCTAATCAGTAGTTTCAGCATTGTTACAGCGAAAGAAGCCAACTTAAATCGTATTTACTCCATTTTTTGGCCTTTTTTCATCTTTTCATATAATTTACGTAGACGCTCCATACTGTTCCATACTAAAACTTAAATTTTTCAAATTTTTCTTCGAATCTCAATATTTTTTGATTCAATATCATTCGCTGGGACCGTGTAAGCACATCGCCGTTGTCTTTGGCGCGCTGCTGCCCATATTGAATTAATTATAGATTTTCGAAACATCAAATTTTCATATAGAAATTCGAAAAAATTCAAAATCTTCCTAATTTGACCCAATTTGCAAATTGTTTTGATTCAGTATAACTCGCTCGGACTAAATAGACACGCCGCCGCTGTTTTCAGCGCGCTCCGATAAATACTGAATTAATTATTAAATTTAAACACATAGAAAAATCATCTAAATACAGTTTTTCAGCTTTTTTCCAAATTTTTTCTATAGAACACCCCGTCGCTCTCTTCGGCAATCTTGTGCGCGCCGACGAGACCTACCCGTAGACACCCACTTTTCTACCCTCTGACGTCATCGGGGCGAAAAATTGCAAAACTTTCACTTTTTCTTAGCTATACCGAGGTGATGTGGTAAATCGCTGCTCACATACAAACTATCTTAAAAACTGAACTTTTAGCTGAAATTCAGTTGTTCTTGCGCTTCTATAAGTTTCTAATCAGTAGTTTCAGCATTGTTACAGCGAAAGAAGCCAACTTAAATCGTATTTACTCCATTTTTTGGCCTTTTTTCATCTTTTCATATAATTTACGTAGACGCTCCATACTGTTCCATACTAAAACTTAAATTTTTCAAATTTTTCTTCGAATCTCAATATTTTTTGATTCAATATCATTCGCTGGGACCGTGTAAGCACATCGCCGTTGTCTTTGGCGCGCTGCTGCCCATATTGAATTAATTATAGATTTTCGAAACATCAAATTTTCATATAGAAATTCGAAAAAATTCAAAATCTTCCTAATTTGACCCAATTTGCAAATTGTTTTGATTCAGTATAACTCGCTCGGACTAAATAGACACGCCGCCGCTGTTTTCAGCGCGCTCCGATAAATACTGAATTAATTATTAAATTTAAACACATAGAAAAATCATCTAAATACAGTTTTTCAGCTTTTTTCCAAATTTTTTCTATAGAACACCCCGTCGCTCTCTTCGGCAATCTTGTGCGCGCCGACGAGACCTACCCGTAGACACCCACTTTTCTACCCTCTGACGTCATCGGGGCGAAAAATTGCAAAACTTTCACTTTTTCTTAGCTATACCGAGGTGATGTGGTAAATCGCTGCTCACATACAAACTATCTTAAAAACTGAACTTTTAGCTGAAATTCAGTTGTTCTTGCGCTTCTATAAGTTTCTAATCAGTAGTTTCAGCATTGTTACAGCGAAAGAAGCCAACTTAAATCGTATTTACTCCATTTTTTGGCCTTTTTTCATCTTTTCATATAATTTACGTAGACGCTCCATACTGTTCCATACTAAAACTTAAATTTTTCAAATTTTTCTTCGAATCTCAATATTTTTTGATTCAATATCATTCGCTGGGACCGTGTAAGCACATCGCCGTTGTCTTTGGCGCGCTGCTGCCCATATTGAATTAATTATAGATTTTCGAAACATCAAATTTTCATATAGAAATTCGAAAAAATTCAAAATCTTCCTAATTTGACCCAATTTGCAAATTGTTTTGATTCAGTATAACTCGCTCGGACTAAATAGACACGCCGCCGCTGTTTTCAGCGCGCTCCGATAAATACTGAATTAATTATTAAATTTAAACACATAGAAAAATCATCTAAATACAGTTTTTCAGCTTTTTTCCAAATTTTTTCTATAGAACACCCCGTCGCTCTCTTCGGCAATCTTGTGCGCGCCGACGAGACCTACCCGTAGACACCCACTTTTCTACCCTCTGACGTCATCGGGGCGAAAAATTGCAAAACTTTCACTTTTTCTTAGCTATACCGAGGTGATGTGGTAAATCGCTGCTCACATACAAACTATCTTAAAAACTGAACTTTTAGCTGAAATTCAGTTGTTCTTGCGCTTCTATAAGTTTCTAATCAGTAGTTTCAGCATTGTTACAGCGAAAGAAGCCAACTTAAATCGTATTTACTCCATTTTTTGGCCTTTTTTCATCTTTTCATATAATTTACGTAGACGCTCCATACTGTTCCATACTAAAACTTAAATTTTTCAAATTTTTCTTCGAATCTCAATATTTTTTGATTCAATATCATTCGCTGGGACCGTGTAAGCACATCGCCGTTGTCTTTGGCGCGCTGCTGCCCATATTGAATTAATTATAGATTTTCGAAACATCAAATTTTCATATAGAAATTCGAAAAAATTCAAAATCTTCCTAATTTGACCCAATTTGCAAATTGTTTTGATTCAGTATAACTCGCTCGGACTAAATAGACACGCCGCCGCTGTTTTCAGCGCGCTCCGATAAATACTGAATTAATTATTAAATTTAAACACATAGAAAAATCATCTAAATACAGTTTTTCAGCTTTTTTCCAAATTTTTTCTATAGAACACCCCGTCGCTCTCTTCGGCAATCTTGTGCGCGCCGACGAGACCTACCCGTAGACACCCACTTTTCTACCCTCTGACGTCATCGGGGCGAAAAATTGCAAAACTTTCACTTTTTCTTAGCTATACCGAGGTGATGTGGTAAATCGCTGCTCACATACAAACTATCTTAAAAACTGAACTTTTAGCTGAAATTCAGTTGTTCTTGCGCTTCTATAAGTTTCTAATCAGTAGTTTCAGCATTGTTACAGCGAAAGAAGCCAACTTAAATCGTATTTACTCCATTTTTTGGCCTTTTTTCATCTTTTCATATAATTTACGTAGACGCTCCATACTGTTCCATACTAAAACTTAAATTTTTCAAATTTTTCTTCGAATCTCAATATTTTTTGATTCAATATCATTCGCTGGGACCGTGTAAGCACATCGCCGTTGTCTTTGGCGCGCTGCTGCCCATATTGAATTAATTATAGATTTTCGAAACATCAAATTTTCATATAGAAATTCGAAAAAATTCAAAATCTTCCTAATTTGACCCAATTTGCAAATTGTTTTGATTCAGTATAACTCGCTCGGACTAAATAGACACGCCGCCGCTGTTTTCAGCGCGCTCCGATAAATACTGAATTAATTATTAAATTTAAACACATAGAAAAATCATCTAAATACAGTTTTTCAGCTTTTTTCCAAATTTTTTCTATAGAACACCCCGTCGCTCTCTTCGGCAATCTTGTGCGCGCCGACGAGACCTACCCGTAGACACCCACTTTTCTACCCTCTGACGTCATCGGGGCGAAAAATTGCAAAACTTTCACTTTTTCTTAGCTATACCGAGGTGATGTGGTAAATCGCTGCTCACATACAAACTATCTTAAAAACTGAACTTTTAGCTGAAATTCAGTTGTTCTTGCGCTTCTATAAGTTTCTAATCAGTAGTTTCAGCATTGTTACAGCGAAAGAAGCCAACTTAAATCGTATTTACTCCATTTTTTGGCCTTTTTTCATCTTTTCATATAATTTACGTAGACGCTCCATACTGTTCCATACTAAAACTTAAATTTTTCAAATTTTTCTTCGAATCTCAATATTTTTTGATTCAATATCATTCGCTGGGACCGTGTAAGCACATCGCCGTTGTCTTTGGCGCGCTGCTGCCCATATTGAATTAATTATAGATTTTCGAAACATCAAATTTTCATATAGAAATTCGAAAAAATTCAAAATCTTCCTAATTTGACCCAATTTGCAAATTGTTTTGATTCAGTATAACTCGCTCGGACTAAATAGACACGCCGCCGCTGTTTTCAGCGCGCTCCGATAAATACTGAATTAATTATTAAATTTAAACACATAGAAAAATCATCTAAATACAGTTTTTCAGCTTTTTTCCAAATTTTTTCTATAGAACACCCCGTCGCTCTCTTCGGCAATCTTGTGCGCGCCGACGAGACCTACCCGTAGACACCCACTTTTCTACCCTCTGACGTCATCGGGGCGAAAAATTGCAAAACTTTCACTTTTTCTTAGCTATACCGAGGTGATGTGGTAAATCGCTGCTCACATACAAACTATCTTAAAAACTGAACTTTTAGCTGAAATTCAGTTGTTCTTGCGCTTCTATAAGTTTCTAATCAGTAGTTTCAGCATTGTTACAGCGAAAGAAGCCAACTTAAATCGTATTTACTCCATTTTTTGGCCTTTTTTCATCTTTTCATATAATTTACGTAGACGCTCCATACTGTTCCATACTAAAACTTAAATTTTTCAAATTTTTCTTCGAATCTCAATATTTTTTGATTCAATATCATTCGCTGGGACCGTGTAAGCACATCGCCGTTGTCTTTGGCGCGCTGCTGCCCATATTGAATTAATTATAGATTTTCGAAACATCAAATTTTCATATAGAAATTCGAAAAAATTCAAAATCTTCCTAATTTGACCCAATTTGCAAATTGTTTTGATTCAGTATAACTCGCTCGGACTAAATAGACACGCCGCCGCTGTTTTCAGCGCGCTCCGATAAATACTGAATTAATTATTAAATTTAAACACAGAAAAATCATCTAAATACAGTTTTTCAGCTTTTTTCCAAATTTTTTCTATAGAACACCCCGTCGCTCTCTTCGGCAATCTTGTGCGCGCCGACGAGACCTACCCGTAGACACCCACTTTTCTACCCTCTGACGTCATCGGGGCGAAAAATTGCAAAACTTTCACTTTTTCTTAGCTATACCGAGGTGATGTGGTAAATCGCTGCTCACATACAAACTATCTTAAAAACTGAACTTTTAGCTGAAATTCAGTTGTTCTTGCGCTTCTATAAGTTTCTAATCAGTAGTTTCAGCATTGTTACAGCGAAAGAAGCCAACTTAAATCGTATTTACTCCATTTTTTGGCCTTTTTTCATCTTTTCATATAATTTACGTAGACGCTCCATACTGTTCCATACTAAAACTTAAATTTTTCAAATTTTTCTTCGAATCTCAATATTTTTTGATTCAATATCATTCGCTGGGACCGTGTAAGCACATCGCCGTTGTCTTTGGCGCGCTGCTGCCCATATTGAATTAATTATAGATTTTCGAAACATCAAATTTTCATATAGAAATTCGAAAAAATTCAAAATCTTCCTAATTTGACCCAATTTGCAAATTGTTTTGATTCAGTATAACTCGCTCGGACTAAATAGACACGCCGCCGCTGTTTTCAGCGCGCTCCGATAAATACTGAATTAATTATTAAATTTAAACACATAGAAAAATCATCTAAATACAGTTTTTCAGCTTTTTTCCAAATTTTTTCTATAGAACACCCCGTCGCTCTCTTCGGCAATCTTGTGCGCGCCGACGAGACCTACCCGTAGACACCCACTTTTCTACCCTCTGACGTCATCGGGGCGAAAAATTGCAAAACTTTCACTTTTTCTTAGCTATACCGAGGTGATGTGGTAAATCGCTGCTCACATACAAACTATCTTAAAAACTGAACTTTTAGCTGAAATTCAGTTGTTCTTGCGCTTCTATAAGTTTCTAATCAGTAGTTTCAGCATTGTTACAGCGAAAGAAGCCAACTTAAATCGTATTTACTCCATTTTTTGGCCTTTTTTCATCTTTTCATATAATTTACGTAGACGCTCCATACTGTTCCATACTAAAACTTAAATTTTTCAAATTTTTCTTCGAATCTCAATATTTTTTGATTCAATATCATTCGCTGGGACCGTGTAAGCACATCGCCGTTGTCTTTGGCGCGCTGCTGCCCATATTGAATTAATTATAGATTTTCGAAACATCAAATTTTCATATAGAAATTCGAAAAAATTCAAAATCTTCCTAATTTGACCCAATTTGCAAATTGTTTTGATTCAGTATAACTCGCTCGGACTAAATAGACACGCCGCCGCTGTTTTCAGCGCGCTCCGATAAATACTGAATTAATTATTAAATTTAAACACATAGAAAAATCATCTAAATACAGTTTTTCAGCTTTTTTCCAAATTTTTTCTATAGAACACCCCGTCGCTCTCTTCGGCAATCTTGTGCGCGCCGACGAGACCTACCCGTAGACACCCACTTTTCTACCCTCTGACGTCATCGGGGCGAAAAATTGCAAAACTTTCACTTTTTCTTAGCTATACCGAGGTGATGTGGTAAATCGCTGCTCACATACAAACTATCTTAAAAACTGAACTTTTAGCTGAAATTCAGTTGTTCTTGCGCTTCTATAAGTTTCTAATCAGTAGTTTCAGCATTGTTACAGCGAAAGAAGCCAACTTAAATCGTATTTACTCCATTTTTTGGCCTTTTTTCATCTTTTCATATAATTTACGTAGACGCTCCATACTGTTCCATACTAAAACTTAAATTTTTCAAATTTTTCTTCGAATCTCAATATTTTTTGATTCAATATCATTCGCTGGGACCGTGTAAGCACATCGCCGTTGTCTTTGGCGCGCTGCTGCCCATATTGAATTAATTATAGATTTTCGAAACATCAAATTTTCATATAGAAATTCGAAAAAATTCAAAATCTTCCTAATTTGACCCAATTTGCAAATTGTTTTGATTCAGTATAACTCGCTCGGACTAAATAGACACGCCGCCGCTGTTTTCAGCGCGCTCCGATAAATACTGAATTAATTATTAAATTTAAACACATAGAAAAATCATCTAAATACAGTTTTTCAGCTTTTTTCCAAATTTTTTCTATAGAACACCCCGTCGCTCTCTTCGGCAATCTTGTGCGCGCCGACGAGACCTACCCGTAGACACCCACTTTTCTACCCTCTGACGTCATCGGGGCGAAAAATTGCAAAACTTTCACTTTTTCTTAGCTATACCGAGGTGATGTGGTAAATCGCTGCTCACATACAAACTATCTTAAAAACTGAACTTTTAGCTGAAATTCAGTTGTTCTTGCGCTTCTATAAGTTTCTAATCAGTAGTTTCAGCATTGTTACAGCGAAAGAAGCCAACTTAAATCGTATTTACTCCATTTTTTGGCCTTTTTTCATCTTTTCATATAATTTACGTAGACGCTCCATACTGTTCCATACTAAAACTTAAATTTTTCAAATTTTTCTTCGAATCTCAATATTTTTTGATTCAATATCATTCGCTGGGACCGTGTAAGCACATCGCCGTTGTCTTTGGCGCGCTGCTGCCCATATTGAATTAATTATAGATTTTCGAAACATCAAATTTTCATATAGAAATTCGAAAAAATTCAAAATCTTCCTAATTTGACCCAATTTGCAAATTGTTTTGATTCAGTATAACTCGCTCGGACTAAATAGACACGCCGCCGCTGTTTTCAGCGCGCTCCGATAAATACTGAATTAATTATTAAATTTAAACACATAGAAAAATCATCTAAATACAGTTTTTCAGCTTTTTTCCAAATTTTTTCTATAGAACACCCCGTCGCTCTCTTCGGCAATCTTGTGCGCGCCGACGAGACCTACCCGTAGACACCCACTTTTCTACCCTCTGACGTCATCGGGGCGAAAAATTGCAAAACTTTCACTTTTTCTTAGCTATACCGAGGTGATGTGGTAAATCGCTGCTCACATACAAACTATCTTAAAAACTGAACTTTTAGCTGAAATTCAGTTGTTCTTGCGCTTCTATAAGTTTCTAATCAGTAGTTTCAGCATTGTTACAGCGAAAGAAGCCAACTTAAATCGTATTTACTCCATTTTTTGGCCTTTTTTCATCTTTTCATATAATTTACGTAGACGCTCCATACTGTTCCATACTAAAACTTAAATTTTTCAAATTTTTCTTCGAATCTCAATATTTTTTGATTCAATATCATTCGCTGGGACCGTGTAAGCACATCGCCGTTGTCTTTGGCGCGCTGCTGCCCATATTGAATTAATTATAGATTTTCGAAACATCAAATTTTCATATAGAAATTCGAAAAAATTCAAAATCTTCCTAATTTGACCCAATTTGCAAATTGTTTTGATTCAGTATAACTCGCTCGGACTAAATAGACACGCCGCCGCTGTTTTCAGCGCGCTCCGATAAATACTGAATTAATTATTAAATTTAAACACATAGAAAAATCATCTAAATACAGTTTTTCAGCTTTTTTCCAAATTTTTTCTATAGAACACCCCGTCGCTCTCTTCGGCAATCTTGTGCGCGCCGACGAGACCTACCCGTAGACACCCACTTTTCTACCCTCTGACGTCATCGGGGCGAAAAATTGCAAAACTTTCACTTTTTCTTAGCTATACCGAGGTGATGTGGTAAATCGCTGCTCACATACAAACTATCTTAAAAACTGAACTTTTAGCTGAAATTCAGTTGTTCTTGCGCTTCTATAAGTTTCTAATCAGTAGTTTCAGCATTGTTACAGCGAAAGAAGCCAACTTAAATCGTATTTACTCCATTTTTTGGCCTTTTTTCATCTTTTCATATAATTTACGTAGACGCTCCATACTGTTCCATACTAAAACTTAAATTTTTCAAATTTTTCTTCGAATCTCAATATTTTTTGATTCAATATCATTCGCTGGGACCGTGTAAGCACATCGCCGTTGTCTTTGGCGCGCTGCTGCCCATATTGAATTAATTATAGATTTTCGAAACATCAAATTTTCATATAGAAATTCGAAAAAATTCAAAATCTTCCTAATTTGACCCAATTTGCAAATTGTTTTGATTCAGTATAACTCGCTCGGACTAAATAGACACGCCGCCGCTGTTTTCAGCGCGCTCCGATAAATACTGAATTAATTATTAAATTTAAACACATAGAAAAATCATCTAAATACAGTTTTTCAGCTTTTTTCCAAATTTTTTCTATAGAACACCCCGTCGCTCTCTTCGGCAATCTTGTGCGCGCCGACGAGACCTACCCGTAGACACCCACTTTTCTACCCTCTGACGTCATCGGGGCGAAAAATTGCAAAACTTTCACTTTTTCTTAGCTATACCGAGGTGATGTGGTAAATCGCTGCTCACATACAAACTATCTTAAAAACTGAACTTTTAGCTGAAATTCAGTTGTTCTTGCGCTTCTATAAGTTTCTAATCAGTAGTTTCAGCATTGTTACAGCGAAAGAAGCCAACTTAAATCGTATTTACTCCATTTTTTGGCCTTTTTTCATCTTTTCATATAATTTACGTAGACGCTCCATACTGTTCCATACTAAAACTTAAATTTTTCAAATTTTTCTTCGAATCTCAATATTTTTTGATTCAATATCATTCGCTGGGACCGTGTAAGCACATCGCCGTTGTCTTTGGCGCGCTGCTGCCCATATTGAATTAATTATAGATTTTCGAAACATCAAATTTTCATATAGAAATTCGAAAAAATTCAAAATCTTCCTAATTTGACCCAATTTGCAAATTGTTTTGATTCAGTATAACTCGCTCGGACTAAATAGACACGCCGCCGCTGTTTTCAGCGCGCTCCGATAAATACTGAATTAATTATTAAATTTAAACACATAGAAAAATCATCTAAATACAGTTTTTCAGCTTTTTTCCAAATTTTTTCTATAGAACACCCCGTCGCTCTCTTCGGCAATCTTGTGCGCGCCGACGAGACCTACCCGTAGACACCCACTTTTCTACCCTCTGACGTCATCGGGGCGAAAAATTGCAAAACTTTCACTTTTTCTTAGCTATACCGAGGTGATGTGGTAAATCGCTGCTCACATACAAACTATCTTAAAAACTGAACTTTTAGCTGAAATTCAGTTGTTCTTGCGCTTCTATAAGTTTCTAATCAGTAGTTTCAGCATTGTTACAGCGAAAGAAGCCAACTTAAATCGTATTTACTCCATTTTTTGGCCTTTTTTCATCTTTTCATATAATTTACGTAGACGCTCCATACTGTTCCATACTAAAACTTAAATTTTTCAAATTTTTCTTCGAATCTCAATATTTTTTGATTCAATATCATTCGCTGGGACCGTGTAAGCACATCGCCGTTGTCTTTGGCGCGCTGCTGCCCATATTGAATTAATTATAGATTTTCGAAACATCAAATTTTCATATAGAAATTCGAAAAAATTCAAAATCTTCCTAATTTGACCCAATTTGCAAATTGTTTTGATTCAGTATAACTCGCTCGGACTAAATAGACACGCCGCCGCTGTTTTCAGCGCGCTCCGATAAATACTGAATTAATTATTAAATTTAAACACATAGAAAAATCATCTAAATACAGTTTTTCAGCTTTTTTCCAAATTTTTTCTATAGAACACCCCGTCGCTCTCTTCGGCAATCTTGTGCGCGCCGACGAGACCTACCCGTAGACACCCACTTTTCTACCCTCTGACGTCATCGGGGCGAAAAATTGCAAAACTTTCACTTTTTCTTAGCTATACCGAGGTGATGTGGTAAATCGCTGCTCACATACAAACTATCTTAAAAACTGAACTTTTAGCTGAAATTCAGTTGTTCTTGCGCTTCTATAAGTTTCTAATCAGTAGTTTCAGCATTGTTACAGCGAAAGAAGCCAACTTAAATCGTATTTACTCCATTTTTTGGCCTTTTTTCATCTTTTCATATAATTTACGTAGACGCTCCATACTGTTCCATACTAAAACTTAAATTTTTCAAATTTTTCTTCGAATCTCAATATTTTTTGATTCAATATCATTCGCTGGGACCGTGTAAGCACATCGCCGTTGTCTTTGGCGCGCTGCTGCCCATATTGAATTAATTATAGATTTTCGAAACATCAAATTTTCATATAGAAATTCGAAAAAATTCAAAATCTTCCTAATTTGACCCAATTTGCAAATTGTTTTGATTCAGTATAACTCGCTCGGACTAAATAGACACGCCGCCGCTGTTTTCAGCGCGCTCCGATAAATACTGAATTAATTATTAAATTTAAACACATAGAAAAATCATCTAAATACAGTTTTTCAGCTTTTTTCCAAATTTTTTCTATAGAACACCCCGTCGCTCTCTTCGGCAATCTTGTGCGCGCCGACGAGACCTACCCGTAGACACCCACTTTTCTACCCTCTGACGTCATCGGGGCGAAAAATTGCAAAACTTTCACTTTTTCTTAGCTATACCGAGGTGATGTGGTAAATCGCTGCTCACATACAAACTATCTTAAAAACTGAACTTTTAGCTGAAATTCAGTTGTTCTTGCGCTTCTATAAGTTTCTAATCAGTAGTTTCAGCATTGTTACAGCGAAAGAAGCCAACTTAAATCGTATTTACTCCATTTTTTGGCCTTTTTTCATCTTTTCATATAATTTACGTAGACGCTCCATACTGTTCCATACTAAAACTTAAATTTTTCAAATTTTTCTTCGAATCTCAATATTTTTTGATTCAATATCATTCGCTGGGACCGTGTAAGCACATCGCCGTTGTCTTTGGCGCGCTGCTGCCCATATTGAATTAATTATAGATTTTCGAAACATCAAATTTTCATATAGAAATTCGAAAAAATTCAAAATCTTCCTAATTTGACCCAATTTGCAAATTGTTTTGATTCAGTATAACTCGCTCGGACTAAATAGACACGCCGCCGCTGTTTTCAGCGCGCTCCGATAAATACTGAATTAATTATTAAATTTAAACACATAGAAAAATCATCTAAATACAGTTTTTCAGCTTTTTTCCAAATTTTTTCTATAGAACACCCCGTCGCTCTCTTCGGCAATCTTGTGCGCGCCGACGAGACCTACCCGTAGACACCCACTTTTCTACCCTCTGACGTCATCGGGGCGAAAAATTGCAAAACTTTCACTTTTTCTTAGCTATACCGAGGTGATGTGGTAAATCGCTGCTCACATACAAACTATCTTAAAAACTGAACTTTTAGCTGAAATTCAGTTGTTCTTGCGCTTCTATAAGTTTCTAATCAGTAGTTTCAGCATTGTTACAGCGAAAGAAGCCAACTTAAATCGTATTTACTCCATTTTTTGGCCTTTTTTCATCTTTTCATATAATTTACGTAGACGCTCCATACTGTTCCATACTAAAACTTAAATTTTTCAAATTTTTCTTCGAATCTCAATATTTTTTGATTCAATATCATTCGCTGGGACCGTGTAAGCACATCGCCGTTGTCTTTGGCGCGCTGCTGCCCATATTGAATTAATTATAGATTTTCGAAACATCAAATTTTCATATAGAAATTCGAAAAAATTCAAAATCTTCCTAATTTGACCCAATTTGCAAATTGTTTTGATTCAGTATAACTCGCTCGGACTAAATAGACACGCCGCCGCTATTTTCAGCGCGCTCCGATAAATACTGAATTAATTATTAAATTTAAACACATAGAAAAATCATCTAAATACAGTTTTTCAGCTTTTTTCCAAATTTTTTCTATAGAACACCCCGTCGCTCTCTTCGGCAATCTTGTGCGCGCCGACGAGACCTACCCGTAGACACCCACTTTTCTACCCTCTGACGTCATCGGGGCGAAAAATTGCAAAACTTTCACTTTTTCTTAGCTATACCGAGGTGATGTGGTAAATCGCTGCTCACATACAAACTATCTTAAAAACTGAACTTTTAGCTGAAATTCAGTTGTTCTTGCGCTTCTATAAGTTTCTAATCAGTAGTTTCAGCATTGTTACAGCGAAAGAAGCCAACTTAAATCGTATTTACTCCATTTTTTGGCCTTTTTTCATCTTTTCATATAATTTACGTAGACGCTCCATACTGTTCCATACTAAAACTTAAATTTTTCAAATTTTTCTTCGAATCTCAATATTTTTTGATTCAATATCATTCGCTGGGACCGTGTAAGCACATCGCCGTTGTCTTTGGCGCGCTGCTGCCCATATTGAATTAATTATAGATTTTCGAAACATCAAATTTTCATATAGAAATTCGAAAAAATTCAAAATCTTCCTAATTTGACCCAATTTGCAAATTGTTTTGATTCAGTATAACTCGCTCGGACTAAATAGACACGCCGCCGCTGTTTTCAGCGCGCTCCGATAAATACTGAATTAATTATTAAATTTAAACACATAGAAAAATCATCTAAATACAGTTTTTCAGCTTTTTTCCAAATTTTTTCTATAGAACACCCCGTCGCTCTCTTCGGCAATCTTGTGCGCGCCGACGAGACCTACCCGTAGACACCCACTTTTCTACCCTCTGACGTCATCGGGGCGAAAAATTGCAAAACTTTCACTTTTTCTTAGCTATACCGAGGTGATGTGGTAAATCGCTGCTCACATACAAACTATCTTAAAAACTGAACTTTTAGCTGAAATTCAGTTGTTCTTGCGCTTCTATAAGTTTCTAATCAGTAGTTTCAGCATTGTTACAGCGAAAGAAGCCAACTTAAATCGTATTTACTCCATTTTTTGGCCTTTTTTCATCTTTTCATATAATTTACGTAGACGCTCCATACTGTTCCATACTAAAACTTAAATTTTTCAAATTTTTCTTCGAATCTCAATATTTTTTGATTCAATATCATTCGCTGGGACCGTGTAAGCACATCGCCGTTGTCTTTGGCGCGCTGCTGCCCATATTGAATTAATTATAGATTTTCGAAACATCAAATTTTCATATAGAAATTCGAAAAAATTCAAAATCTTCCTAATTTGACCCAATTTGCAAATTGTTTTGATTCAGTATAACTCGCTCGGACTAAATAGACACGCCGCCGCTGTTTTCAGCGCGCTCCGATAAATACTGAATTAATTATTAAATTTAAACACATAGAAAAATCATCTAAATACAGTTTTTCAGCTTTTTTCCAAATTTTTTCTATAGAACACCCCGTCGCTCTCTTCGGCAATCTTGTGCGCGCCGACGAGACCTACCCGTAGACACCCACTTTTCTACCCTCTGACGTCATCGGGGCGAAAAATTGCAAAACTTTCACTTTTTCTTAGCTATACCGAGGTGATGTGGTAAATCGCTGCTCACATACAAACTATCTTAAAAACTGAACTTTTAGCTGAAATTCAGTTGTTCTTGCGCTTCTATAAGTTTCTAATCAGTAGTTTCAGCATTGTTACAGCGAAAGAAGCCAACTTAAATCGTATTTACTCCATTTTTTGGCCTTTTTTCATCTTTTCATATAATTTACGTAGACGCTCCATACTGTTCCATACTAAAACTTAAATTTTTCAAATTTTTCTTCGTCTCAATATTTTTTGATTCAATATCATTCGCTGGGACCGTGTAAGCACATCGCCGTTGTCTTTGGCGCGCTGCTGCCCATATTGAATTAATTATAGATTTTCGAAACATCAAATTTTCATATAGAAATTCGAAAAAATTCAAAATCTTCCTAATTTGACCCAATTTGCAAATTGTTTTGATTCAGTATAACTCGCTCGGACTAAATAGACACGCCGCCGCTGTTTTCAGCGCGCTCCGATAAATACTGAATTAATTATTAAATTTAAACACATAGAAAAATCATCTAAATACAGTTTTTCAGCTTTTTTCCAAATTTTTTCTATAGAACACCCCGTCGCTCTCTTCGGCAATCTTGTGCGCGCCGACGAGACCTACCCGTAGACACCCACTTTTCTACCCTCTGACGTCATCGGGGCGAAAAATTGCAAAACTTTCACTTTTTCTTAGCTATACCGAGGTGATGTGGTAAATCGCTGCTCACATACAAACTATCTTAAAAACTGAACTTTTAGCTGAAATTCAGTTGTTCTTGCGCTTCTATAAGTTTCTAATCAGTAGTTTCAGCATTGTTACAGCGAAAGAAGCCAACTTAAATCGTATTTACTCCATTTTTTGGCCTTTTTTCATCTTTTCATATAATTTACGTAGACGCTCCATACTGTTCCATACTAAAACTTAAATTTTTCAAATTTTTCTTCGAATCTCAATATTTTTTGATTCAATATCATTCGCTGGGACCGTGTAAGCACATCGCCGTTGTCTTTGGCGCGCTGCTGCCCATATTGAATTAATTATAGATTTTCGAAACATCAAATTTTCATATAGAAATTCGAAAAAATTCAAAATCTTCCTAATTTGACCCAATTTGCAAATTGTTTTGATTCAGTATAACTCGCTCGGACTAAATAGACACGCCGCCGCTGTTTTCAGCGCGCTCCGATAAATACTGAATTAATTATTAAATTTAAACACATAGAAAAATCATCTAAATACAGTTTTTCAGCTTTTTTCCAAATTTTTTCTATAGAACACCCCGTCGCTCTCTTCGGCAATCTTGTGCGCGCCGACGAGACCTACCCGTAGACACCCACTTTTCTACCCTCTGACGTCATCGGGGCGAAAAATTGCAAAACTTTCACTTTTTCTTAGCTATACCGAGGTGATGTGGTAAATCGCTGCTCACATACAAACTATCTTAAAAACTGAACTTTTAGCTGAAATTCAGTTGTTCTTGCGCTTCTATAAGTTTCTAATCAGTAGTTTCAGCATTGTTACAGCGAAAGAAGCCAACTTAAATCGTATTTACTCCATTTTTTGGCCTTTTTTCATCTTTTCATATAATTTACGTAGACGCTCCATACTGTTCCATACTAAAACTTAAATTTTTCAAATTTTTCTTCGAATCTCAATATTTTTTGATTCAATATCATTCGCTGGGACCGTGTAAGCACATCGCCGTTGTCTTTGGCGCGCTGCTGCCCATATTGAATTAATTATAGATTTTCGAAACATCAAATTTTCATATAGAAATTCGAAAAAATTCAAAATCTTCCTAATTTGACCCAATTTGCAAATTGTTTTGATTCAGTATAACTCGCTCGGACTAAATAGACACGCCGCCGCTGTTTTCAGCGCGCTCCGATAAATACTGAATTAATTATTAAATTTAAACACATAGAAAAATCATCTAAATACAGTTTTTCAGCTTTTTTCCAAATTTTTTCTATAGAACACCCCGTCGCTCTCTTCGGCAATCTTGTGCGCGCCGACGAGACCTACCCGTAGACACCCACTTTTCTACCCTCTGACGTCATCGGGGCGAAAAATTGCAAAACTTTCACTTTTTCTTAGCTATACCGAGGTGATGTGGTAAATCGCTGCTCACATACAAACTATCTTAAAAACTGAACTTTTAGCTGAAATTCAGTTGTTCTTGCGCTTCTATAAGTTTCTAATCAGTAGTTTCAGCATTGTTACAGCGAAAGAAGCCAACTTAAATCGTATTTACTCCATTTTTTGGCCTTTTTTCATCTTTTCATATAATTTACGTAGACGCTCCATACTGTTCCATACTAAAACTTAAATTTTTCAAATTTTTCTTCGAATCTCAATATTTTTTGATTCAATATCATTCGCTGGGACCGTGTAAGCACATCGCCGTTGTCTTTGGCGCGCTGCTGCCCATATTGAATTAATTATAGATTTTCGAAACATCAAATTTTCATATAGAAATTCGAAAAAATTCAAAATCTTCCTAATTTGACCCAATTTGCAAATTGTTTTGATTCAGTATAACTCGCTCGGACTAAATAGACACGCCGCCGCTGTTTTCAGCGCGCTCCGATAAATACTGAATTAATTATTAAATTTAAACACATAGAAAAATCATCTAAATACAGTTTTTCAGCTTTTTTCCAAATTTTTTCTATAGAACACCCCGTCGCTCTCTTCGGCAATCTTGTGCGCGCCGACGAGACCTACCCGTAGACACCCACTTTTCTACCCTCTGACGTCATCGGGGCGAAAAATTGCAAAACTTTCACTTTTTCTTAGCTATACCGAGGTGATGTGGTAAATCGCTGCTCACATACAAACTATCTTAAAAACTGAACTTTTAGCTGAAATTCAGTTGTTCTTGCGCTTCTATAAGTTTCTAATCAGTAGTTTCAGCATTGTTACAGCGAAAGAAGCCAACTTAAATCGTATTTACTCCATTTTTTGGCCTTTTTTCATCTTTTCATATAATTTACGTAGACGCTCCATACTGTTCCATACTAAAACTTAAATTTTTCAAATTTTTCTTCGAATCTCAATATTTTTTGATTCAATATCATTCGCTGGGACCGTGTAAGCACATCGCCGTTGTCTTTGGCGCGCTGCTGCCCATATTGAATTAATTATAGATTTTCGAAACATCAAATTTTCATATAGAAATTCGAAAAAATTCAAAATCTTCCTAATTTGACCCAATTTGCAAATTGTTTTGATTCAGTATAACTCGCTCGGACTAAATAGACACGCCGCCGCTGTTTTCAGCGCGCTCCGATAAATACTGAATTAATTATTAAATTTAAACACATAGAAAAATCATCTAAATACAGTTTTTCAGCTTTTTTCCAAATTTTTTCTATAGAACACCCCGTCGCTCTCTTCGGCAATCTTGTGCGCGCCGACGAGACCTACCCGTAGACACCCACTTTTCTACCCTCTGACGTCATCGGGGCGAAAAATTGCAAAACTTTCACTTTTTCTTAGCTATACCGAGGTGATGTGGTAAATCGCTGCTCACATACAAACTATCTTAAAAACTGAACTTTTAGCTGAAATTCAGTTGTTCTTGCGCTTCTATAAGTTTCTAATCAGTAGTTTCAGCATTGTTACAGCGAAAGAAGCCAACTTAAATCGTATTTACTCCATTTTTTGGCCTTTTTTCATCTTTTCATATAATTTACGTAGACGCTCCATACTGTTCCATACTAAAACTTAAATTTTTCAAATTTTTCTTCGAATCTCAATATTTTTTGATTCAATATCATTCGCTGGGACCGTGTAAGCACATCGCCGTTGTCTTTGGCGCGCTGCTGCCCATATTGAATTAATTATAGATTTTCGAAACATCAAATTTTCATATAGAAATTCGAAAAAATTCAAAATCTTCCTAATTTGACCCAATTTGCAAATTGTTTTGATTCAGTATAACTCGCTCGGACTAAATAGACACGCCGCCGCTGTTTTCAGCGCGCTCCGATAAATACTGAATTAATTATTAAATTTAAACACATAGAAAAATCATCTAAATACAGTTTTTCAGCTTTTTTCCAAATTTTTTCTATAGAACACCCCGTCGCTCTCTTCGGCAATCTTGTGCGCGCCGACGAGACCTACCCGTAGACACCCACTTTTCTACCCTCTGACGTCATCGGGGCGAAAAATTGCAAAACTTTCACTTTTTCTTAGCTATACCGAGGTGATGTGGTAAATCGCTGCTCACATACAAACTATCTTAAAAACTGAACTTTTAGCTGAAATTCAGTTGTTCTTGCGCTTCTATAAGTTTCTAATCAGTAGTTTCAGCATTGTTACAGCGAAAGAAGCCAACTTAAATCGTATTTACTCCATTTTTTGGCCTTTTTTCATCTTTTCATATAATTTACGTAGACGCTCCATACTGTTCCATACTAAAACTTAAATTTTTCAAATTTTTCTTCGAATCTCAATATTTTTTGATTCAATATCATTCGCTGGGACCGTGTAAGCACATCGCCGTTGTCTTTGGCGCGCTGCTGCCCATATTGAATTAATTATAGATTTTCGAAACATCAAATTTTCATATAGAAATTCGAAAAAATTCAAAATCTTCCTAATTTGACCCAATTTGCAAATTGTTTTGATTCAGTATAACTCGCTCGGACTAAATAGACACGCCGCCGCTGTTTTCAGCGCGCTCCGATAAATACTGAATTAATTATTAAATTTAAACACATAGAAAAATCATCTAAATACAGTTTTTCAGCTTTTTTCCAAATTTTTTCTATAGAACACCCCGTCGCTCTCTTCGGCAATCTTGTGCGCGCCGACGAGACCTACCCGTAGACACCCACTTTTCTACCCTCTGACGTCATCGGGGCGAAAAATTGCAAAACTTTCACTTTTTCTTAGCTATACCGAGGTGATGTGGTAAATCGCTGCTCACATACAAACTATCTTAAAAACTGAACTTTTAGCTGAAATTCAGTTGTTCTTGCGCTTCTATAAGTTTCTAATCAGTAGTTTCAGCATTGTTACAGCGAAAGAAGCCAACTTAAATCGTATTTACTCCATTTTTTGGCCTTTTTTCATCTTTTCATATAATTTACGTAGACGCTCCATACTGTTCCATACTAAAACTTAAATTTTTCAAATTTTTCTTCGAATCTCAATATTTTTTGATTCAATATCATTCGCTGGGACCGTGTAAGCACATCGCCGTTGTCTTTGGCGCGCTGCTGCCCATATTGAATTAATTATAGATTTTCGAAACATCAAATTTTCATATAGAAATTCGAAAAAATTCAAAATCTTCCTAATTTGACCCAATTTGCAAATTGTTTTGATTCAGTATAACTCGCTCGGACTAAATAGACACGCCGCCGCTGTTTTCAGCGCGCTCCGATAAATACTGAATTAATTATTAAATTTAAACACATAGAAAAATCATCTAAATACAGTTTTTCAGCTTTTTTCCAAATTTTTTCTATAGAACACCCCGTCGCTCTCTTCGGCAATCTTGTGCGCGCCGACGAGACCTACCCGTAGACACCCACTTTTCTACCCTCTGACGTCATCGGGGCGAAAAATTGCAAAACTTTCACTTTTTCTTAGCTATACCGAGGTGATGTGGTAAATCGCTGCTCACATACAAACTATCTTAAAAACTGAACTTTTAGCTGAAATTCAGTTGTTCTTGCGCTTCTATAAGTTTCTAATCAGTAGTTTCAGCATTGTTACAGCGAAAGAAGCCAACTTAAATCGTATTTACTCCATTTTTTGGCCTTTTTTCATCTTTTCATATAATTTACGTAGACGCTCCATACTGTTCCATACTAAAACTTAAATTTTTCAAATTTTTCTTCGAATCTCAATATTTTTTGATTCAATATCATTCGCTGGGACCGTGTAAGCACATCGCCGTTGTCTTTGGCGCGCTGCTGCCCATATTGAATTAATTATAGATTTTCGAAACATCAAATTTTCATATAGAAATTCGAAAAAATTCAAAATCTTCCTAATTTGACCCAATTTGCAAATTGTTTTGATTCAGTATAACTCGCTCGGACTAAATAGACACGCCGCCGCTGTTTTCAGCGCGCTCCGATAAATACTGAATTAATTATTAAATTTAAACACATAGAAAAATCATCTAAATACAGTTTTTCAGCTTTTTTCCAAATTTTTTCTATAGAACACCCCGTCGCTCTCTTCGGCAATCTTGTGCGCGCCGACGAGACCTACCCGTAGACACCCACTTTTCTACCCTCTGACGTCATCGGGGCGAAAAATTGCAAAACTTTCACTTTTTCTTAGCTATACCGAGGTGATGTGGTAAATCGCTGCTCACATACAAACTATCTTAAAAACTGAACTTTTAGCTGAAATTCAGTTGTTCTTGCGCTTCTATAAGTTTCTAATCAGTAGTTTCAGCATTGTTACAGCGAAAGAAGCCAACTTAAATCGTATTTACTCCATTTTTTGGCCTTTTTTCATCTTTTCATATAATTTACGTAGACGCTCCATACTGTTCCATACTAAAACTTAAATTTTTCAAATTTTTCTTCGAATCTCAATATTTTTTGATTCAATATCATTCGCTGGGACCGTGTAAGCACATCGCCGTTGTCTTTGGCGCGCTGCTGCCCATATTGAATTAATTATAGATTTTCGAAACATCAAATTTTCATATAGAAATTCGAAAAAATTCAAAATCTTCCTAATTTGACCCAATTTGCAAATTGTTTTGATTCAGTATAACTCGCTCGGACTAAATAGACACGCCGCCGCTGTTTTCAGCGCGCTCCGATAAATACTGAATTAATTATTAAATTTAAACACATAGAAAAATCATCTAAATACAGTTTTTCAGCTTTTTTCCAAATTTTTTCTATAGAACACCCCGTCGCTCTCTTCGGCAATCTTGTGCGCGCCGACGAGACCTACCCGTAGACACCCACTTTTCTACCCTCTGACGTCATCGGGGCGAAAAATTGCAAAACTTTCACTTTTTCTTAGCTATACCGAGGTGATGTGGTAAATCGCTGCTCACATACAAACTATCTTAAAAACTGAACTTTTAGCTGAAATTCAGTTGTTCTTGCGCTTCTATAAGTTTCTAATCAGTAGTTTCAGCATTGTTACAGCGAAAGAAGCCAACTTAAATCGTATTTACTCCATTTTTTGGCCTTTTTTCATCTTTTCATATAATTTACGTAGACGCTCCATACTGTTCCATACTAAAACTTAAATTTTTCAAATTTTTCTTCGAATCTCAATATTTTTTGATTCAATATCATTCGCTGGGACCGTGTAAGCACATCGCCGTTGTCTTTGGCGCGCTGCTGCCCATATTGAATTAATTATAGATTTTCGAAACATCAAATTTTCATATAGAAATTCGAAAAAATTCAAAATCTTCCTAATTTGACCCAATTTGCAAATTGTTTTGATTCAGTATAACTCGCTCGGACTAAATAGACACGCCGCCGCTGTTTTCAGCGCGCTCCGATAAATACTGAATTAATTATTAAATTTAAACACATAGAAAAATCATCTAAATACAGTTTTTCAGCTTTTTTCCAAATTTTTTCTATAGAACACCCCGTCGCTCTCTTCGGCAATCTTGTGCGCGCCGACGAGACCTACCCGTAGACACCCACTTTTCTACCCTCTGACGTCATCGGGGCGAAAAATTGCAAAACTTTCACTTTTTCTTAGCTATACCGAGGTGATGTGGTAAATCGCTGCTCACATACAAACTATCTTAAAAACTGAACTTTTAGCTGAAATTCAGTTGTTCTTGCGCTTCTATAAGTTTCTAATCAGTAGTTTCAGCATTGTTACAGCGAAAGAAGCCAACTTAAATCGTATTTACTCCATTTTTTGGCCTTTTTTCATCTTTTCATATAATTTACGTAGACGCTCCATACTGTTCCATACTAAAACTTAAATTTTTCAAATTTTTCTTCGAATCTCAATATTTTTTGATTCAATATCATTCGCTGGGACCGTGTAAGCACATCGCCGTTGTCTTTGGCGCGCTGCTGCCCATATTGAATTAATTATAGATTTTCGAAACATCAAATTTTCATATAGAAATTCGAAAAAATTCAAAATCTTCCTAATTTGACCCAATTTGCAAATTGTTTTGATTCAGTATAACTCGCTCGGACTAAATAGACACGCCGCCGCTGTTTTCAGCGCGCTCCGATAAATACTGAATTAATTATTAAATTTAAACACATAGAAAAATCATCTAAATACAGTTTTTCAGCTTTTTTCCAAATTTTTTCTATAGAACACCCCGTCGCTCTCTTCGGCAATCTTGTGCGCGCCGACGAGACCTACCCGTAGACACCCACTTTTCTACCCTCTGACGTCATCGGGGCGAAAAATTGCAAAACTTTCACTTTTTCTTAGCTATACCGAGGTGATGTGGTAAATCGCTGCTCACATACAAACTATCTTAAAAACTGAACTTTTAGCTGAAATTCAGTTGTTCTTGCGCTTCTATAAGTTTCTAATCAGTAGTTTCAGCATTGTTACAGCGAAAGAAGCCAACTTAAATCGTATTTACTCCATTTTTTGGCCTTTTTTCATCTTTTCATATAATTTACGTAGACGCTCCATACTGTTCCATACTAAAACTTAAATTTTTCAAATTTTTCTTCGAATCTCAATATTTTTTGATTCAATATCATTCGCTGGGACCGTGTAAGCACATCGCCGTTGTCTTTGGCGCGCTGCTGCCCATATTGAATTAATTATAGATTTTCGAAACATCAAATTTTCATATAGAAATTCGAAAAAATTCAAAATCTTCCTAATTTGACCCAATTTGCAAATTGTTTTGATTCAGTATAACTCGCTCGGACTAAATAGACACGCCGCCGCTATTTTCAGCGCGCTCCGATAAATACTGAATTAATTATTAAATTTAAACACATAGAAAAATCATCTAAATACAGTTTTTCAGCTTTTTTCCAAATTTTTTCTATAGAACACCCCGTCGCTCTCTTCGGCAATCTTGTGCGCGCCGACGAGACCTACCCGTAGACACCCACTTTTCTACCCTCTGACGTCATCGGGGCGAAAAATTGCAAAACTTTCACTTTTTCTTAGCTATACCGAGGTGATGTGGTAAATCGCTGCTCACATACAAACTATCTTAAAAACTGAACTTTTAGCTGAAATTCAGTTGTTCTTGCGCTTCTATAAGTTTCTAATCAGTAGTTTCAGCATTGTTACAGCGAAAGAAGCCAACTTAAATCGTATTTACTCCATTTTTTGGCCTTTTTTCATCTTTTCATATAATTTACGTAGACGCTCCATACTGTTCCATACTAAAACTTAAATTTTTCAAATTTTTCTTCGAATCTCAATATTTTTTGATTCAATATCATTCGCTGGGACCGTGTAAGCACATCGCCGTTGTCTTTGGCGCGCTGCTGCCCATATTGAATTAATTATAGATTTTCGAAACATCAAATTTTCATATAGAAATTCGAAAAAATTCAAAATCTTCCTAATTTGACCCAATTTGCAAATTGTTTTGATTCAGTATAACTCGCTCGGACTAAATAGACACGCCGCCGCTGTTTTCAGCGCGCTCCGATAAATACTGAATTAATTATTAAATTTAAACACATAGAAAAATCATCTAAATACAGTTTTTCAGCTTTTTTCCAAATTTTTTCTATAGAACACCCCGTCGCTCTCTTCGGCAATCTTGTGCGCGCCGACGAGACCTACCCGTAGACACCCACTTTTCTACCCTCTGACGTCATCGGGGCGAAAAATTGCAAAACTTTCACTTTTTCTTAGCTATACCGAGGTGATGTGGTAAATCGCTGCTCACATACAAACTATCTTAAAAACTGAACTTTTAGCTGAAATTCAGTTGTTCTTGCGCTTCTATAAGTTTCTAATCAGTAGTTTCAGCATTGTTACAGCGAAAGAAGCCAACTTAAATCGTATTTACTCCATTTTTTGGCCTTTTTTCATCTTTTCATATAATTTACGTAGACGCTCCATACTGTTCCATACTAAAACTTAAATTTTTCAAATTTTTCTTCGAATCTCAATATTTTTTGATTCAATATCATTCGCTGGGACCGTGTAAGCACATCGCCGTTGTCTTTGGCGCGCTGCTGCCCATATTGAATTAATTATAGATTTTCGAAACATCAAATTTTCATATAGAAATTCGAAAAAATTCAAAATCTTCCTAATTTGACCCAATTTGCAAATTGTTTTGATTCAGTATAACTCGCTCGGACTAAATAGACACGCCGCCGCTGTTTTCAGCGCGCTCCGATAAATACTGAATTAATTATTAAATTTAAACACATAGAAAAATCATCTAAATACAGTTTTTCAGCTTTTTTCCAAATTTTTTCTATAGAACACCCCGTCGCTCTCTTCGGCAATCTTGTGCGCGCCGACGAGACCTACCCGTAGACACCCACTTTTCTACCCTCTGACGTCATCGGGGCGAAAAATTGCAAAACTTTCACTTTTTCTTAGCTATACCGAGGTGATGTGGTAAATCGCTGCTCACATACAAACTATCTTAAAAACTGAACTTTTAGCTGAAATTCAGTTGTTCTTGCGCTTCTATAAGTTTCTAATCAGTAGTTTCAGCATTGTTACAGCGAAAGAAGCCAACTTAAATCGTATTTACTCCATTTTTTGGCCTTTTTTCATCTTTTCATATAATTTACGTAGACGCTCCATACTGTTCCATACTAAAACTTAAATTTTTCAAATTTTTCTTCGAATCTCAATATTTTTTGATTCAATATCATTCGCTGGGACCGTGTAAGCACATCGCCGTTGTCTTTGGCGCGCTGCTGCCCATATTGAATTAATTATAGATTTTCGAAACATCAAATTTTCATATAGAAATTCGAAAAAATTCAAAATCTTCCTAATTTGACCCAATTTGCAAATTGTTTTGATTCAGTATAACTCGCTCGGACTAAATAGACACGCCGCCGCTGTTTTCAGCGCGCTCCGATAAATACTGAATTAATTATTAAATTTAAACACATAGAAAAATCATCTAAATACAGTTTTTCAGCTTTTTTCCAAATTTTTTCTATAGAACACCCCGTCGCTCTCTTCGGCAATCTTGTGCGCGCCGACGAGACCTACCCGTAGACACCCACTTTTCTACCCTCTGACGTCATCGGGGCGAAAAATTGCAAAACTTTCACTTTTTCTTAGCTATACCGAGGTGATGTGGTAAATCGCTGCTCACATACAAACTATCTTAAAAACTGAACTTTTAGCTGAAATTCAGTTGTTCTTGCGCTTCTATAAGTTTCTAATCAGTAGTTTCAGCATTGTTACAGCGAAAGAAGCCAACTTAAATCGTATTTACTCCATTTTTTGGCCTTTTTTCATCTTTTCATATAATTTACGTAGACGCTCCATACTGTTCCATACTAAAACTTAAATTTTTCAAATTTTTCTTCGAATCTCAATATTTTTTGATTCAATATCATTCGCTGGGACCGTGTAAGCACATCGCCGTTGTCTTTGGCGCGCTGCTGCCCATATTGAATTAATTATAGATTTTCGAAACATCAAATTTTCATATAGAAATTCGAAAAAATTCAAAATCTTCCTAATTTGACCCAATTTGCAAATTGTTTTGATTCAGTATAACTCGCTCGGACTAAATAGACACGC
This sequence comes from Udea olivalis, assembly GCA_947369235.1. Classification (NCBI taxonomy): domain Eukaryota; kingdom Metazoa; phylum Arthropoda; class Insecta; order Lepidoptera; family Crambidae; genus Udea; species Udea olivalis. The sequence continues at coordinate 68,508 of CANBKU010000015.1, read as the reverse complement.
CGCCGCTGTTTTCAGCGCGCTCCGATAAATACTGAATTAATTATTAAATTTAAACACATAGAAAAATCATCTAAATACAGTTTTTCAGCTTTTTTCCAAATTTTTTCTATAGAACACCCCGTCGCTCTCTTCGGCAATCTTGTGCGCGCCGACGAGACCTACCCGTAGACACCCACTTTTCTACCCTCTGACGTCATCGGGGCGAAAAATTGCAAAACTTTCACTTTTTCTTAGCTATACCGAGGTGATGTGGTAAATCGCTGCTCACATACAAACTATCTTAAAAACTGAACTTTTAGCTGAAATTCAGTTGTTCTTGCGCTTCTATAAGTTTCTAATCAGTAGTTTCAGCATTGTTACAGCGAAAGAAGCCAACTTAAATCGTATTTACTCCATTTTTTGGCCTTTTTTCATCTTTTCATATAATTTACGTAGACGCTCCATACTGTTCCATACTAAAACTTAAATTTTTCAAATTTTTCTTCGAATCTCAATATTTTTTGATTCAATATCATTCGCTGGGACCGTGTAAGCACATCGCCGTTGTCTTTGGCGCGCTGCTGCCCATATTGAATTAATTATAGATTTTCGAAACATCAAATTTTCATATAGAAATTCGAAAAAATTCAAAATCTTCCTAATTTGACCCAATTTGCAAATTGTTTTGATTCAGTATAACTCGCTCGGACTAAATAGACACGCCGCCGCTGTTTTCAGCGCGCTCCGATAAATACTGAATTAATTATTAAATTTAAACACATAGAAAAATCATCTAAATACAGTTTTTCAGCTTTTTTCCAAATTTTTTCTATAGAACACCCCGTCGCTCTCTTCGGCAATCTTGTGCGCGCCGACGAGACCTACCCGTAGACACCCACTTTTCTACCCTCTGACGTCATCGGGGCGAAAAATTGCAAAACTTTCACTTTTTCTTAGCTATACCGAGGTGATGTGGTAAATCGCTGCTCACATACAAACTATCTTAAAAACTGAACTTTTAGCTGAAATTCAGTTGTTCTTGCGCTTCTATAAGTTTCTAATCAGTAGTTTCAGCATTGTTACAGCGAAAGAAGCCAACTTAAATCGTATTTACTCCATTTTTTGGCCTTTTTTCATCTTTTCATATAATTTACGTAGACGCTCCATACTGTTCCATACTAAAACTTAAATTTTTCAAATTTTTCTTCGAATCTCAATATTTTTTGATTCAATATCATTCGCTGGGACCGTGTAAGCACATCGCCGTTGTCTTTGGCGCGCTGCTGCCCATATTGAATTAATTATAGATTTTCGAAACATCAAATTTTCATATAGAAATTCGAAAAAATTCAAAATCTTCCTAATTTGACCCAATTTGCAAATTGTTTTGATTCAGTATAACTCGCTCGGACTAAATAGACACGCCGCCGCTGTTTTCAGCGCGCTCCGATAAATACTGAATTAATTATTAAATTTAAACACATAGAAAAATCATCTAAATACAGTTTTTCAGCTTTTTTCCAAATTTTTTCTATAGAACACCCCGTCGCTCTCTTCGGCAATCTTGTGCGCGCCGACGAGACCTACCCGTAGACACCCACTTTTCTACCCTCTGACGTCATCGGGGCGAAAAATTGCAAAACTTTCACTTTTTCTTAGCTATACCGAGGTGATGTGGTAAATCGCTGCTCACATACAAACTATCTTAAAAACTGAACTTTTAGCTGAAATTCAGTTGTTCTTGCGCTTCTATAAGTTTCTAATCAGTAGTTTCAGCATTGTTACAGCGAAAGAAGCCAACTTAAATCGTATTTACTCCATTTTTTGGCCTTTTTTCATCTTTTCATATAATTTACGTAGACGCTCCATACTGTTCCATACTAAAACTTAAATTTTTCAAATTTTTCTTCGAATCTCAATATTTTTTGATTCAATATCATTCGCTGGGACCGTGTAAGCACATCGCCGTTGTCTTTGGCGCGCTGCTGCCCATATTGAATTAATTATAGATTTTCGAAACATCAAATTTTCATATAGAAATTCGAAAAATTTCAAAATCTTCCTAATTTGACCCAATTTGCAAATTGTTTTGATTCAGTATAACTCGCTCGGACTAAATAGACACGCCGCCGCTGTTTTCAGCGCGCTCCGATAAATACTGAATTAATTATTAAATTTAAACACATAGAAAAATCATCTAAATACAGTTTTTCAGCTTTTTTCCAAATTTTTTCTATAGAACACCCCGTCGCTCTCTTCGGCAATCTTGTGCGCGCCGACGAGACCTACCCGTAGACACCCACTTTTCTACCCTCTGACGTCATCGGGGCGAAAAATTGCAAAACTTTCACTTTTTCTTAGCTATACCGAGGTGATGTGGTAAATCGCTGCTCACATACAAACTATCTTAAAAACTGAACTTTTAGCTGAAATTCAGTTGTTCTTGCGCTTCTATAAGTTTCTAATCAGTAGTTTCAGCATTGTTACAGCGAAAGAAGCCAACTTAAATCGTATTTACTCCATTTTTTGGCCTTTTTTCATCTTTTCATATAATTTACGTAGACGCTCCATACTGTTCCATACTAAAACTTAAATTTTTCAAATTTTTCTTCGAATCTCAATATTTTTTGATTCAATATCATTCGCTGGGACCGTGTAAGCACATCGCCGTTGTCTTTGGCGCGCTGCTGCCCATATTGAATTAATTATAGATTTTCGAAACATCAAATTTTCATATAGAAATTCGAAAAAATTCAAAATCTTCCTAATTTGACCCAATTTGCAAATTGTTTTGATTCAGTATAACTCGCTCGGACTAAATAGACACGCCGCCGCTGTTTTCAGCGCGCTCCGATAAATACTGAATTAATTATTAAATTTAAACACATAGAAAAATCATCTAAATACAGTTTTTCAGCTTTTTTCCAAATTTTTTCTATAGAACACCCCGTCGCTCTCTTCGGCAATCTTGTGCGCGCCGACGAGACCTACCCGTAGACACCCACTTTTCTACCCTCTGACGTCATCGGGGCGAAAAATTGCAAAACTTTCACTTTTTCTTAGCTATACCGAGGTGATGTGGTAAATCGCTGCTCACATACAAACTATCTTAAAAACTGAACTTTTAGCTGAAATTCAGTTGTTCTTGCGCTTCTATAAGTTTCTAATCAGTAGTTTCAGCATTGTTACAGCGAAAGAAGCCAACTTAAATCGTATTTACTCCATTTTTTAGCCTTTTTTCATCTTTTCATATAATTTACGTAGACGCTCCATACTGTTCCATACTAAAACTTAAATTTTTCAAATTTTTCTTCGAATCTCAATATTTTTTGATTCAATATCATTCGCTGGGACCGTGTAAGCACATCGCCGTTGTCTTTGGCGCGCTGCTGCCCATATTGAATTAATTATAGATTTTCGAAACATCAAATTTTCATATAGAAATTCGAAAAAATTCAAAATCTTCCTAATTTGACCCAATTTGCAAATTGTTTTGATTCAGTATAACTCGCTCGGACTAAATAGACACGCCGCCGCTGTTTTCAGCGCGCTCCGATAAATACTGAATTAATTATTAAATTTAAACACATAGAAAAATCATCTAAATACAGTTTTTCAGCTTTTTTCCAAATTTTTTCTATAGAACACCCCGTCGCTCTCTTCGGCAATCTTGTGCGCGCCGACGAGACCTACCCGTAGACACCCACTTTTCTACCCTCTGACGTCATCGGGGCGAAAAATTGCAAAACTTTCACTTTTTCTTAGCTATACCGAGGTGATGTGGTAAATCGCTGCTCACATACAAACTATCTTAAAAACTGAACTTTTAGCTGAAATTCAGTTGTTCTTGCGCTTCTATAAGTTTCTAATCAGTAGTTTCAGCATTGTTACAGCGAAAGAAGCCAACTTAAATCGTATTTACTCCATTTTTTGGCCTTTTTTCATCTTTTCATATAATTTACGTAGACGCTCCATACTGTTCCATACTAAAACTTAAATTTTTCAAATTTTTCTTCGAATCTCAATATTTTTTGATTCAATATCATTCGCTGGGACCGTGTAAGCACATCGCCGTTGTCTTTGGCGCGCTGCTGCCCATATTGAATTAATTATAGATTTTCGAAACATCAAATTTTCATATAGAAATTCGAAAAAATTCAAAATCTTCCTAATTTGACCCAATTTGCAAATTGTTTTGATTCAGTATAACTCGCTCGGACTAAATAGACACGCCGCCGCTATTTTCAGCGCGCTCCGATAAATACTGAATTAATTATTAAATTTAAACACATAGAAAAATCATCTAAATACAGTTTTTCAGCTTTTTTCCAAATTTTTTCTATAGAACACCCCGTCGCTCTCTTCGGCAATCTTGTGCGCGCCGACGAGACCTACCCGTAGACACCCACTTTTCTACCCTCTGACGTCATCGGGGCGAAAAATTGCAAAACTTTCACTTTTTCTTAGCTATACCGAGGTGATGTGGTAAATCGCTGCTCACATACAAACTATCTTAAAAACTGAACTTTTAGCTGAAATTCAGTTGTTCTTGCGCTTCTATAAGTTTCTAATCAGTAGTTTCAGCATTGTTACAGCGAAAGAAGCCAACTTAAATCGTATTTACTCCATTTTTTGGCCTTTTTTCATCTTTTCATATAATTTACGTAGACGCTCCATACTGTTCCATACTAAAACTTAAATTTTTCAAATTTTTCTTCGAATCTCAATATTTTTTGATTCAATATCATTCGCTGGGACCGTGTAAGCACATCGCCGTTGTCTTTGGCGCGCTGCTGCCCATATTGAATTAATTATAGATTTTCGAAACATCAAATTTTCATATAGAAATTCGAAAAAATTCAAAATCTTCCTAATTTGACCCAATTTGCAAATTGTTTTGATTCAGTATAACTCGCTCGGACTAAATAGACACGCCGCCGCTGTTTTCAGCGCGCTCCGATAAATACTGAATTAATTATTAAATTTAAACACATAGAAAAATCATCTAAATACAGTTTTTCAGCTTTTTTCCAAATTTTTTCTATAGAACACCCCGTCGCTCTCTTCGGCAATCTTGTGCGCGCCGACGAGACCTACCCGTAGACACCCACTTTTCTACCCTCTGACGTCATCGGGGCGAAAAATTGCAAAACTTTCACTTTTTCTTAGCTATACCGAGGTGATGTGGTAAATCGCTGCTCACATACAAACTATCTTAAAAACTGAACTTTTAGCTGAAATTCAGTTGTTCTTGCGCTTCTATAAGTTTCTAATCAGTAGTTTCAGCATTGTTACAGCGAAAGAAGCCAACTTAAATCGTATTTACTCCATTTTTTGGCCTTTTTTCATCTTTTCATATAATTTACGTAGACGCTCCATACTGTTCCATACTAAAACTTAAATTTTTCAAATTTTTCTTCGAATCTCAATATTTTTTGATTCAATATCATTCGCTGGGACCGTGTAAGCACATCGCCGTTGTCTTTGGCGCGCTGCTGCCCATATTGAATTAATTATAGATTTTCGAAACATCAAATTTTCATATAGAAATTCGAAAAAATTCAAAATCTTCCTAATTTGACCCAATTTGCAAATTGTTTTGATTCAGTATAACTCGCTCGGACTAAATAGACACGCCGCCGCTGTTTTCAGCGCGCTCCGATAAATACTGAATTAATTATTAAATTTAAACACATAGAAAAATCATCTAAATACAGTTTTTCAGCTTTTTTCCAAATTTTTTCTATAGAACACCCCGTCGCTCTCTTCGGCAATCTTGTGCGCGCCGACGAGACCTACCCGTAGACACCCACTTTTCTACCCTCTGACGTCATCGGGGCGAAAAATTGCAAAACTTTCACTTTTTCTTAGCTATACCGAGGTGATGTGGTAAATCGCTGCTCACATACAAACTATCTTAAAAACTGAACTTTTAGCTGAAATTCAGTTGTTCTTGCGCTTCTATAAGTTTCTAATCAGTAGTTTCAGCATTGTTACAGCGAAAGAAGCCAACTTAAATCGTATTTACTCCATTTTTTGGCCTTTTTTCATCTTTTCATATAATTTACGTAGACGCTCCATACTGTTCCATACTAAAACTTAAATTTTTCAAATTTTTCTTCGAATCTCAATATTTTTTGATTCAATATCATTCGCTGGGACCGTGTAAGCACATCGCCGTTGTCTTTGGCGCGCTGCTGCCCATATTGAATTAATTATAGATTTTCGAAACATCAAATTTTCATATAGAAATTCGAAAAAATTCAAAATCTTCCTAATTTGACCCAATTTGCAAATTGTTTTGATTCAGTATAACTCGCTCGGACTAAATAGACACGCCGCCGCTGTTTTCAGCGCGCTCCGATAAATACTGAATTAATTATTAAATTTAAACACATAGAAAAATCATCTAAATACAGTTTTTCAGCTTTTTTCCAAATTTTTTCTATAGAACACCCCGTCGCTCTCTTCGGCAATCTTGTGCGCGCCGACGAGACCTACCCGTAGACACCCACTTTTCTACCCTCTGACGTCATCGGGGCGAAAAATTGCAAAACTTTCACTTTTTCTTAGCTATACCGAGGTGATGTGGTAAATGGGGTACCCCCCACAAGTGACTTCCGCGTAGTGTACCCCGGGCAACGTTGTTACAGTGACCACCGTAACGGAGTGGCACTGGACAACGGCAACAACTTGTGGCCTTCATTGCAAACATCTCCCTGCCTTCTTTGCAATGTCGGATTTGACGAACTCTTCGTCTCTAGCGCGCGGGCCAAGTCCTTCTCAGGGCTTGGCTGCAGCTGCTGCTTTATCCTCTCCCGGTGTGACTGGTCCTTTTCAGGATAAGTCACCCGACAACCTGGCTGTGTCTCTGGACTCTGTTTCGGCTCACGGAATGGACTCTGACGAACTGGCGGTGGGAGCGTCGGCCCCGATGGTCGTCGCTTCTGCCAAAAACTCTGGCCTACCCATAACGGACCGATCGGCTGCTGGCTCGTCCGGCAAGTCGCTGCCTGCTGTCTCCGGCAGTAAATTCTTTTGCGCCGAAGACATTGATGTGTCCGACTCGGACGACACCCTTCAGGGTATGTCCGACGCGGTTTCCGTCATGAGTGACAACGCTGACGGAAGCCGCATGGGATTTTTGAGGCCGCGCAAGCGCATGGCCACTGAGGACGACTCAGGTTCGGCGAAATCCTCTTCGTCGAAGAAGCCGTCGGCCAAGCGCGGTCGAGGTCGCCCACCAAAGTCGGGCGACACTTCCTTAGCCGAAAGCAAGGCCAAGCTGGCGGTGGCCAAACGGGCTTTGCTGTCGGCTGAGCTTGAGGAGCAGGTTGCTGCAAAAGAGCGCCGCACCCTACAACGGCTTAATAAAAAGAAAGCGAGTCAGGTGGACTACTCGGCTATGTCGATGGCTGACCTAGAGTCGCTCGCGAAGGAGGACGCCGAGGACATCATTGGCATTGGCAGCAAGTCCGGAAAGGTGGCACTACGGAAAGCCCTTAAGGACCACGCTCTGTCCTTCCTCAGCGTCGCGTCCGAGATGGCAAGGAGGAGTGTCTCCGATGAGACTGCCGCCTTACAGGCGACTGTCAAGCGGCTCTCGGAGGAGCTCGTAGCCATGGCCAAAGAGCTGGCCGCCTTGCGGGCGGGACAGGCCGGCCATCCTAAATCGCCCGCGCGCAAATCGCCTCCACCCATCCCGGAGCCCATAATCCCAGTTCCGGCTCCAATGGGCTTGGAGGCCAGACTGGAGTCCTTCCTAGAGAAGAAGTTCGCGGAGGAGCGCAGATACACTCGTGCCTGCTTTGCAGGCATCGAGGATCGCCTCCTCCCGGAGAAGAGGCTCCGTCCGCCGCTCGCACACGAGCTGAAGAAAATTGTGGTTGAGCCCGTAATGGAGGCCGAGGTTTCTAAGCCTCCACTACCGCCCAAGGGCAAGGGCAAGGGCAAGGGCAAGAAGTCGAGGGACCCCGAGGCTTCCACCCCGGTGGCTCTCAGCGCCCAGGTTCCGTCCCTCGGCTCCACCGCTGAGGCCCCTGTGGCCAATCTGGCACCTCAGGTGCCGATGGAGGAGGATGTGCTTCTCCCGTCGACGACCCTAGCCAATGAAGGCTGGAACAAGGTCGTCGGCCGGAAGGCCAAGGCCAAGGCCAGAAAGGCGCAGGACCCCAAGGTGTCGGCCCCTGCGACCACTTCAGGGGCAAACAAGAAAGGGCAGGGGAAGAAGAGGGCGGGCGAGTCCTCCTCTGCCCCAGCGGCAAGTAAAGCCGCCAAGAAAAAACTGGTCTCCCCCCGATCCGCAGCTGTCGTCGTGACCTTGACGGACGAGGCAGTAAAAAAGGGGGAGACATATGAGACTGTCCTCAAACGGGCTCGAGAGGCCATCGGCGACGCCTCTGCCTTAGGTGTCACGCCGAGAAGGTGCCGCACCACTCAAACGGGCGCTCGATTATTTGAGTTCCCGGGAGCGCAGAGCGGCACTCAGGCGGACACCTTCGCAGAGAAGCTGCGTCAGGTGGTGTCGGGTGCGGCCAATGTGGCCCGCCCAATCAAATGCACCTCCTTGCAAGTGGCGGATCTAGATGACTCCGTCACTAAGCAGGAGGTGGCTATGAAGGTAGCAGAAATTGGCGGCTGTCCGGTGGAACAGGTTAAGGTCGGTGAAATACGCACCGGCCGCGGAGGTGTTGGGACAATGCGCCTCCAGTGCCCCACCACAGCTGCCAAATCCGTGCTCAGCGCTGGCCGACTGGTGATCGGCTGGAGCTCGGCATCCGTTCGCGCACTTGAGGACGAACCCCTCAGGTGCTTCAAGTGCTTGGGCACCGGCCATACCAGGCCGCGCTGCCCCTCCTCTGAAGACCGCACGGAACTCTGTTTCAGGTGCGGTCTCGAGGGACACAAGGCGAACAGCTGTACAGCCGAACCCAAGTGCGCCGTTTGCGCCGCTAGCGGCCGGCCAGCTGGGCACGTCATGAGGAGGAGCAAGTGCAATCCGCCTCCCACGAAGGGTAAACAGCCGGCGCTGACCAAGGCCGCCGCTACTGTTGGTGCCGGTCCTTCAGCGGCGCAAGATGGTGCAATGTCCGAATAATGAATCAGGTCGGACATTGCACATTCTTACAGGGTAACCTGAACCACTGCCGCTCGGCCCAGGACCTAATGTCCCAGACCCTGGCTGAGTGGCAGGTGAACATCGCCGTTGTGGCCGAGCCCTACTTCATCCAAGATCGCTGGTTCGGCGATCTGGATGGAGTAGTGGCCATACTCACCCGGCCTGCTCCGGATTTTCCCCCCCTTTCCTTATTGGAAAGGGGGTCAGGCTATATTGCCGTCTCCGGGGGGGATTTCGCCGTGGTGGGAGTCTATTTCTCCCCCACCCGGCCCTACAGGGAATTTGAGGACTTCCTCGACTCCCTGTCCGCGGTTTTGGGCCGATTGGCACCGCGGCAGCTGCTCCTCGCCGGAGACTTCAATGCGAAGTCGACGGCGTGGGGTAACCCGACCACGGAAGGCCGTGGTAGGGCCCTACAGACGTGGGCAGTGTCACGCGGCCTGTCCCTACTCAACAGGGGCAGGACGCACACGTGTGTCCGCTACAATGGTGGGTCGGTGGTCGATATCACCTTCGCCACTCCTGCACTGGCCGCCCTCATCACGGACTGGCGCGTGGACCCGGTGGAGACTCTTTCGGACCACAAATTCATCAGGTTCGAGATCTCCAACCGGGGTCCACAAGGAAGGGCTCCAAAGCCGGCGTCCCCATTCCCACGCTGGGCACTATCGCGGCTCGACCCACAAATGGCGAGGGAGGCTGCGTTTGTCCAGGGGTGGTTCTGCCCACCCCGACCCAACGTCGACGTAGAGGTGGCCGCGTCCCAGCTTCGGGACTCTCTGACCGAGGTGTGTGACTTCTCCATGCCTCGGTCTCGCCGCCCCGATCCCCGACACGCCGTGTATTGGTGGTCGGAGGAGATCGCGGGTCTCCGGGATGCCTGCACTGCGGCCCGGAGAGCGTATACGTATTGTAGACGCCGGCGGAGGAGGGTCGACCCGTATGAGGAAAGCAACCTCTACGAGGTGTACAGGGCGGCACGGGCCACGTTAAAACACGCCATTGGCCAGGCCAAAGACCGGGCCAGAGCCGAAATGCTCGAGAGTCTCGACCAAGACCCGTGGGGAAGGCCATATAAAGCGGCACGTGCCCAGCTGCGTCCCATTGGCCCCCCCCTGACCGAGACTCTCAACTCGGCTCTCCTGGAGCAGGTGGTCCGGGTTCTTTTTCCGGCCCGCCGCGGGGACTTTGTTCCTCCGGCAATGCCTCCGCACCGTGGCGCGGCCCGACTGCCCGAGGAAATTCCCGGTGTCTCCGCGGAGGAGTTCGGAGCGGTGGAGTTCCGGTTGCGGGGCAAAAAGACGGCTCCAGGCCCGGATGGTCTGCCAGCCAAGGTTGTGGCCATAGCGGCTGGCCAAATGGGGAGAAATTTTGGGGACCTCTTCGACCGGTGTCTCCGGGAGAGGAGGTTTCCCAAGATCTGGAAGGTGGGTCAGCTTTGCCTCATTCAAAAGGCGGGGCGCCCAGCTGACTCACCTTCGGCCTACCGACCGATCATCCTGTTGGATGAAGTGGGGAAGATGTTCGAGAAGGTGGTCTCTTCCCGCCTTCTCGAACACCTACGAGAGGTCGGTCCAGACTTGGCGGACACCCAGTTCGGGTTTCGGGCACGGCGCTCCACCATCGATGCCCTATCTCGTCTCCGGGAAATCATCGTGGAGGCTGAAGAGAGTGGGGAGGGAGTGATTGCGATATCGTTTGATATCAAGAATGCTTTCAACTCCCTTCCTCACTCTACAATATTGGAGTCCCTGAGGTATTTCCGGGTACCCCTGTACTTGCAGGGACTCGTTGAAAGTTACCTCAGGGACAGAGTAATAGTCTACTCGGACAGTCTTGGCGCGATACAGCGCCACACCGTTGAGTCCGGGGTTCCACAGGGGTCGGTGCTGGGGCCGCTCCTGTGGAACATAGGCTACGATTGGCTTCTCCGCAGCGAACTTCTCCCGGGTATGAGCGTAATCTGTTACGCTGATGATACGCTCGTGACTGCCCGGGGGAGGTCCTACAGGGATGCGGCCCTAATAGCCGAAATCGGAGGAGACCTCGTAGCCGACCGGATCGGCCGTCTCGGACTCACGGTGGCGCTTGAAAAGACCGAGGCCATTTGGTTTCATGGGCCTCGGCAACCTCCGGCGCCACCTGACGCACGTATTGTGCTTGGGGGCATCAGGACGCCGGTGAAGACCGAGTTAAAATATCTCGGTCTGATCCTTGACTCTAGGTGGCAATTCCTACCCCATTTCCGTGAATTGTCACCTAGGCTGCTCAAGGCAGCCAACAGTTTCAGTTGGCTGATGCCGAACACTGGCGGTCCGGGGTCGAAATGCCGGAGGCTTTACTCCGGCATTTTAAGGAGCATGGCCCTTTATGGTGCCCCCATTTGGGCAGCGGCTCTCTCCAAAAAGAGGAACGCCTGCCTCCTCCGAGCGCCCCAGCGGGCGATTGCGCAACGGGCCGTAAGAGCCTACCGCACCGTAAGCTTCTCTGCGGCCTGTGCGCTGGCAGGCACCGCTCCCTGGGAGCTGGAGGCGGGCGTGTTGGCGGCCGTGTACCGCTGGACAGCCGCCAAGAGGGCCGCGGGCGAACCCTTTTGCCCTGAAGAGCGGGAGGCCGTCCGCAGGGAGGCGTATGAAGGCCTGGTTCGGTTGTGGACGGCGGACCTGAGAGGTGCGGAGTCTGGCCGTCGAACACTGGAGGCGCTCGCTCCGGTCCTTGACCGGTGGCTCGAGCGACCGCATGGCTCCCTCTCCTACAGGATGGTGCAAGTGATGACCGGGCATGGATGCTTTGGCTCTTACTTGCACCGCATCCGTCGAGAGGGAGCACCACTCTGCCATGAGTGCGGCGCTGTGGAGGACACGGCGCACCACACACTAGCGGTGTGCCAAAAGTGGGCTCCACAGCGCAGTGCGCTTATTGCAAAGGTGGGCCAGGACCTCACTCTGCCCAGCATAGTGCTTGCACTGCTGGCAGATAAAGAGGCCTGGAGAGCTTTCGCCACCTTTTGTGAGGAGGTGGTGACAGCCAAGGAAGCCGCGGAGCGCGCGCGGGAAGAAGATCCCGACGCTGATACGCTCCGCAGGGCGAGGATGGGGAGGAGACGGCGACCACCTGTTCGTCGCCTCCAACCTCTCCTTGGAGGAGGCCAGCTGGCGCGCGGTACGGGGGTCCCCGCGCCGGCATTGCACAGGCCTCCACCATCGCCTGGTAGGGACGGCTCGACACCCTCGGCTGTCTCTATCGACCCCTCCTCTAGAAGGGGGGGTCGCTTCCGGCCCGCCGTGTAGGCGGGCCCCGTCCGGGGGAACGCGTAGAAGGCTTCGTGCTACTTACCGTGCTCCCCCACTATGGACGATGAGAGGGAGTAGTAGGGTTTTTAGTCGGTAGGCCACTGGGCGGTTTCCTCTAATAGGAAGTCCCCCCCAGTGGAGAGTCCGACATAACCCGTCCGCCCCCTGGTGGACGGGTATGCGTAAGGCATTTCCCCTACTTATAAAAAAAAAAAAAAAAAAAAAAGGTGATGTGGTAAATCGCTGCTCACATACAAACTATCTTAAAAACTGAACTTTTAGCTGAAATTCAGTTGTTCTTGCGCTTCTATAAGTTTCTAATCAGTAGTTTCAGCATTGTTACAGCGAAAGAAGCCAACTTAAATCGTATTTACTCCATTTTTTGGCCTTTTTTCATCTTTTCATATAATTTACGTAGACGCTCCATACTGTTCCATACTAAAACTTAAATTTTTCAAATTTTTCTTCGAATCTCAATATTTTTTGATTCAATATCATTCGCTGGGACCGTGTAAGCACATCGCCGTTGTCTTTGGCGCGCTGCTGCCCATATTGAATTAATTATAGATTTTCGAAACATCAAATTTTCATATAGAAATTCGAAAAAATTCAAAATCTTCCTAATTTGACCCAATTTGCAAATTGTTTTGATTCAGTATAACTCGCTCGGACTAAATAGACACGCCGCCGCTGTTTTCAGCGCGCTCCGATAAATACTGAATTAATTATTAAATTTAAACACATAGAAAAATCATCTAAATACAGTTTTTCAGCTTTTTTCCAAATTTTTTCTATAGAACACCCCGTCGCTCTCTTCGGCAATCTTGTGCGCGCCGACGAGACCTACCCGTAGACACCCACTTTTCTACCCTCTGACGTCATCGGGGCGAAAAATTGCAAAACTTTCACTTTTTCTTAGCTATACCGAGGTGATGTGGTAAATCGCTGCTCACATACAAACTATCTTAAAAACTGAACTTTTAGCTGAAATTCAGTTGTTCTTGCGCTTCTATAAGTTTCTAATCAGTAGTTTCAGCATTGTTACAGCGAAAGAAGCCAACTTAAATCGTATTTACTCCATTTTTTGGCCTTTTTTCATCTTTTCATATAATTTACGTAGACGCTCCATACTGTTCCATACTAAAACTTAAATTTTTCAAATTTTTCTTCGAATCTCAATATTTTTTGATTCAATATCATTCGCTGGGACCGTGTAAGCACATCGCCGTTGTCTTTGGCGCGCTGCTGCCCATATTGAATTAATTATAGATTTTCGAAACATCAAATTTTCATATAGAAATTCGAAAAAATTCAAAATCTTCCTAATTTGACCCAATTTGCAAATTGTTTTGATTCAGTATAACTCGCTCGGACTAAATAGACACGCCGCCGCTGTTTTCAGCGCGCTCCGATAAATACTGAATTAATTATTAAATTTAAACACATAGAAAAATCATCTAAATACAGTTTTTCAGCTTTTTTCCAAATTTTTTCTATAGAACACCCCGTCGCTCTCTTCGGCAATCTTGTGCGCGCCGACGAGACCTACCCGTAGACACCCACTTTTCTACCCTCTGACGTCATCGGGGCGAAAAATTGCAAAACTTTCACTTTTTCTTAGCTATACCGAGGTGATGTGGTAAATCGCTGCTCACATACAAACTATCTTAAAAACTGAACTTTTAGCTGAAATTCAGTTGTTCTTGCGCTTCTATAAGTTTCTAATCAGTAGTTTCAGCATTGTTACAGCGAAAGAAGCCAACTTAAATCGTATTTACTCCATTTTTTGGCCTTTTTTCATCTTTTCATATAATTTACGTAGACGCTCCATACTGTTCCATACTAAAACTTAAATTTTTCAAATTTTTCTTCGAATCTCAATATTTTTTGATTCAATATCATTCGCTGGGACCGTGTAAGCACATCGCCGTTGTCTTTGGCGCGCTGCTGCCCATATTGAATTAATTATAGATTTTCGAAACATCAAATTTTCATATAGAAATTCGAAAAAATTCAAAATCTTCCTAATTTGACCCAATTTGCAAATTGTTTTGATTCAGTATAACTCGCTCGGACTAAATAGACACGCCGCCGCTGTTTTCAGCGCGCTCCGATAAATACTGAATTAATTATTAAATTTAAACACATAGAAAAATCATCTAAATACAGTTTTTCAGCTTTTTTCCAAATTTTTTCTATAGAACACCCCGTCGCTCTCTTCGGCAATCTTGTGCGCGCCGACGAGACCTACCCGTAGACACCCACTTTTCTACCCTCTGACGTCATCGGGGCGAAAAATTGCAAAACTTTCACTTTTTCTTAGCTATACCGAGGTGATGTGGTAAATCGCTGCTCACATACAAACTATCTTAAAAACTGAACTTTTAGCTGAAATTCAGTTGTTCTTGCGCTTCTATAAGTTTCTAATCAGTAGTTTCAGCATTGTTACAGCGAAAGAAGCCAACTTAAATCGTATTTACTCCATTTTTTGGCCTTTTTTCATCTTTTCATATAATTTACGTAGACGCTCCATACTGTTCCATACTAAAACTTAAATTTTTCAAATTTTTCTTCGAATCTCAATATTTTTTGATTCAATATCATTCGCTGGGACCGTGTAAGCACATCGCCGTTGTCTTTGGCGCGCTGCTGCCCATATTGAATTAATTATAGATTTTCGAAACATCAAATTTTCATATAGAAATTCGAAAAAATTCAAAATCTTCCTAATTTGACCCAATTTGCAAATTGTTTTGATTCAGTATAACTCGCTCGGACTAAATAGACACGCCGCCGCTGTTTTCAGCGCGCTCCGATAAATACTGAATTAATTATTAAATTTAAACACATAGAAAAATCATCTAAATACAGTTTTTCAGCTTTTTTCCAAATTTTTTCTATAGAACACCCCGTCGCTCTCTTCGGCAATCTTGTGCGCGCCGACGAGACCTACCCGTAGACACCCACTTTTCTACCCTCTGACGTCATCGGGGCGAAAAATTGCAAAACTTTCACTTTTTCTTAGCTATACCGAGGTGATGTGGTAAATCGCTGCTCACATACAAACTATCTTAAAAACTGAACTTTTAGCTGAAATTCAGTTGTTCTTGCGCTTCTATAAGTTTCTAATCAGTAGTTTCAGCATTGTTACAGCGAAAGAAGCCAACTTAAATCGTATTTACTCCATTTTTTGGCCTTTTTTCATCTTTTCATATAATTTACGTAGACGCTCCATACTGTTCCATACTAAAACTTAAATTTTTCAAATTTTTCTTCGAATCTCAATATTTTTTGATTCAATATCATTCGCTGGGACCGTGTAAGCACATCGCCGTTGTCTTTGGCGCGCTGCTGCCCATATTGAATTAATTATAGATTTTCGAAACATCAAATTTTCATATAGAAATTCGAAAAAATTCAAAATCTTCCTAATTTGACCCAATTTGCAAATTGTTTTGATTCAGTATAACTCGCTCGGACTAAATAGACACGCCGCCGCTGTTTTCAGCGCGCTCCGATAAATACTGAATTAATTATTAAATTTAAACACATAGAAAAATCATCTAAATACAGTTTTTCAGCTTTTTTCCAAATTTTTTCTATAGAACACCCCGTCGCTCTCTTCGGCAATCTTGTGCGCGCCGACGAGACCTACCCGTAGACACCCACTTTTCTACCCTCTGACGTCATCGGGGCGAAAAATTGCAAAACTTTCACTTTTTCTTAGCTATACCGAGGTGATGTGGTAAATCGCTGCTCACATACAAACTATCTTAAAAACTGAACTTTTAGCTGAAATTCAGTTGTTCTTGCGCTTCTATAAGTTTCTAATCAGTAGTTTCAGCATTGTTACAGCGAAAGAAGCCAACTTAAATCGTATTTACTCCATTTTTTGGCCTTTTTTCATCTTTTCATATAATTTACGTAGACGCTCCATACTGTTCCATACTAAAACTTAAATTTTTCAAATTTTTCTTCGAATCTCAATATTTTTTGATTCAATATCATTCGCTGGGACCGTGTAAGCACATCGCCGTTGTCTTTGGCGCGCTGCTGCCCATATTGAATTAATTATAGATTTTCGAAACATCAAATTTTCATATAGAAATTCGAAAAAATTCAAAATCTTCCTAATTTGACCCAATTTGCAAATTGTTTTGATTCAGTATAACTCGCTCGGACTAAATAGACACGCCGCCGCTGTTTTCAGCGCGCTCCGATAAATACTGAATTAATTATTAAATTTAAACACATAGAAAAATCATCTAAATACAGTTTTTCAGCTTTTTTCCAAATTTTTTCTATAGAACACCCCGTCGCTCTCTTCGGCAATCTTGTGCGCGCCGACGAGACCTACCCGTAGACACCCACTTTTCTACCCTCTGACGTCATCGGGGCGAAAAATTGCAAAACTTTCACTTTTTCTTAGCTATACCGAGGTGATGTGGTAAATCGCTGCTCACATACAAACTATCTTAAAAACTGAACTTTTAGCTGAAATTCAGTTGTTCTTGCGCTTCTATAAGTTTCTAATCAGTAGTTTCAGCATTGTTACAGCGAAAGAAGCCAACTTAAATCGTATTTACTCCATTTTTTGGCCTTTTTTCATCTTTTCATATAATTTACGTAGACGCTCCATACTGTTCCATACTAAAACTTAAATTTTTCAAATTTTTCTTCGAATCTCAATATTTTTTGATTCAATATCATTCGCTGGGACCGTGTAAGCACATCGCCGTTGTCTTTGGCGCGCTGCTGCCCATATTGAATTAATTATAGATTTTCGAAACATCAAATTTTCATATAGAAATTCGAAAAAATTCAAAATCTTCCTAATTTGACCCAATTTGCAAATTGTTTTGATTCAGTATAACTCGCTCGGACTAAATAGACACGCCGCCGCTGTTTTCAGCGCGCTCCGATAAATACTGAATTAATTATTAAATTTAAACACATAGAAAAATCATCTAAATACAGTTTTTCAGCTTTTTTCCAAATTTTTTCTATAGAACACCCCGTCGCTCTCTTCGGCAATCTTGTGCGCGCCGACGAGACCTACCCGTAGACACCCACTTTTCTACCCTCTGACGTCATCGGGGCGAAAAATTGCAAAACTTTCACTTTTTCTTAGCTATACCGAGGTGATGTGGTAAATCGCTGCTCACATACAAACTATCTTAAAAACTGAACTTTTAGCTGAAATTCAGTTGTTCTTGCGCTTCTATAAGTTTCTAATCAGTAGTTTCAGCATTGTTAC
This sequence comes from Udea olivalis, assembly GCA_947369235.1. Classification (NCBI taxonomy): domain Eukaryota; kingdom Metazoa; phylum Arthropoda; class Insecta; order Lepidoptera; family Crambidae; genus Udea; species Udea olivalis. The sequence goes on along the minus strand of CANBKU010000015.1, from coordinate 50,861 downwards.
AGCGAAAGAAGCCAACTTAAATCGTATTTACTCCATTTTTTGGCCTTTTTTCATCTTTTCATATAATTTACGTAGACGCTCCATACTGTTCCATACTAAAACTTAAATTTTTCAAATTTTTCTTCGAATCTCAATATTTTTTGATTCAATATCATTCGCTGGGACCGTGTAAGCACATCGCCGTTGTCTTTGGCGCGCTGCTGCCCATATTGAATTAATTATAGATTTTCGAAACATCAAATTTTCATATAGAAATTCGAAAAAATTCAAAATCTTCCTAATTTGACCCAATTTGCAAATTGTTTTGATTCAGTATAACTCGCTCGGACTAAATAGACACGCCGCCGCTGTTTTCAGCGCGCTCCGATAAATACTGAATTAATTATTAAATTTAAACACATAGAAAAATCATCTAAATACAGTTTTTCAGCTTTTTTCCAAATTTTTTCTATAGAACACCCCGTCGCTCTCTTCGGCAATCTTGTGCGCGCCGACGAGACCTACCCGTAGACACCCACTTTTCTACCCTCTGACGTCATCGGGGCGAAAAATTGCAAAACTTTCACTTTTTCTTAGCTATACCGAGGTGATGTGGTAAATCGCTGCTCACATACAAACTATCTTAAAAACTGAACTTTTAGCTGAAATTCAGTTGTTCTTGCGCTTCTATAAGTTTCTAATCAGTAGTTTCAGCATTGTTACAGCGAAAGAAGCCAACTTAAATCGTATTTACTCCATTTTTTGGCCTTTTTTCATCTTTTCATATAATTTACGTAGACGCTCCATACTGTTCCATACTAAAACTTAAATTTTTCAAATTTTTCTTCGAATCTCAATATTTTTTGATTCAATATCATTCGCTGGGACCGTGTAAGCACATCGCCGTTGTCTTTGGCGCGCTGCTGCCCATATTGAATTAATTATAGATTTTCGAAACATCAAATTTTCATATAGAAATTCGAAAAAATTCAAAATCTTCCTAATTTGACCCAATTTGCAAATTGTTTTGATTCAGTATAACTCGCTCGGACTAAATAGACACGCTGCCGCTGTTTTCAGCGCGCTCCGATAAATACTGAATTAATTATTAAATTTAAACACATAGAAAAATCATCTAAATACAGTTTTTCAGCTTTTTTCCAAATTTTTTCTATAGAACACCCCGTCGCTCTCTTCGGCAATCTTGTGCGCGCCGACGAGACCTACCCGTAGACACCCACTTTTCTACCCTCTGACGTCATCGGGGCGAAAAATTGCAAAACTTTCACTTTTTCTTAGCTATACCGAGGTGATGTGGTAAATCGCTGCTCACATACAAACTATCTTAAAAACTGAACTTTTAGCTGAAATTCAGTTGTTCTTGCGCTTCTATAAGTTTCTAATCAGTAGTTTCAGCATTGTTACAGCGAAAGAAGCCAACTTAAATCGTATTTACTCCATTTTTTGGCCTTTTTTCATCTTTTCATATAATTTACGTAGACGCTCCATACTGTTCCATACTAAAACTTAAATTTTTCAAATTTTTCTTCGAATCTCAATATTTTTTGATTCAATATCATTCGCTGGGACCGTGTAAGCACATCGCCGTTGTCTTTGGCGCGCTGCTGCCCATATTGAATTAATTATAGATTTTCGAAACATCAAATTTTCATATAGAAATTCGAAAAAATTCAAAATCTTCCTAATTTGACCCAATTTGCAAATTGTTTTGATTCAGTATAACTCGCTCGGACTAAATAGACACGCCGCCGCTGTTTTCAGCGCGCTCCGATAAATACTGAATTAATTATTAAATTTAAACACATAGAAAAATCATCTAAATACAGTTTTTCAGCTTTTTTCCAAATTTTTTCTATAGAACACCCCGTCGCTCTCTTCGGCAATCTTGTGCGCGCCGACGAGACCTACCCGTAGACACCCACTTTTCTACCCTCTGACGTCATCGGGGCGAAAAATTGCAAAACTTTCACTTTTTCTTAGCTATACCGAGGTGATGTGGTAAATCGCTGCTCACATACAAACTATCTTAAAAACTGAACTTTTAGCTGAAATTCAGTTGTTCTTGCGCTTCTATAAGTTTCTAATCAGTAGTTTCAGCATTGTTACAGCGAAAGAAGCCAACTTAAATCGTATTTACTCCATTTTTTGGCCTTTTTTCATCTTTTCATATAATTTACGTAGACGCTCCATACTGTTCCATACTAAAACTTAAATTTTTCAAATTTTTCTTCGAATCTCAATATTTTTTGATTCAATATCATTCGCTGGGACCGTGTAAGCACATCGCCGTTGTCTTTGGCGCGCTGCTGCCCATATTGAATTAATTATAGATTTTCGAAACATCAAATTTTCATATAGAAATTCGAAAAAATTCAAAATCTTCCTAATTTGACCCAATTTGCAAATTGTTTTGATTCAGTATAACTCGCTCGGACTAAATAGACACGCCGCCGCTGTTTTCAGCGCGCTCCGATAAATACTGAATTAATTATTAAATTTAAACACATAGAAAAATCATCTAAATACAGTTTTTCAGCTTTTTTCCAAATTTTTTCTATAGAACACCCCGTCGCTCTCTTCGGCAATCTTGTGCGCGCCGACGAGACCTACCCGTAGACACCCACTTTTCTACCCTCTGACGTCATCGGGGCGAAAAATTGCAAAACTTTCACTTTTTCTTAGCTATACCGAGGTGATGTGGTAAATCGCTGCTCACATACAAACTATCTTAAAAACTGAACTTTTAGCTGAAATTCAGTTGTTCTTGCGCTTCTATAAGTTTCTAATCAGTAGTTTCAGCATTGTTACAGCGAAAGAAGCCAACTTAAATCGTATTTACTCCATTTTTTGGCCTTTTTTCATCTTTTCATATAATTTACGTAGACGCTCCATACTGTTCCATACTAAAACTTAAATTTTTCAAATTTTTCTTCGAATCTCAATATTTTTTGATTCAATATCATTCGCTGGGACCGTGTAAGCACATCGCCGTTGTCTTTGGCGCGCTGCTGCCCATATTGAATTAATTATAGATTTTCGAAACATCAAATTTTCATATAGAAATTCGAAAAAATTCAAAATCTTCCTAATTTGACCCAATTTGCAAATTGTTTTGATTCAGTATAACTCGCTCGGACTAAATAGACACGCCGCCGCTGTTTTCAGCGCGCTCCGATAAATACTGAATTAATTATTAAATTTAAACACATAGAAAAATCATCTAAATACAGTTTTTCAGCTTTTTTCCAAATTTTTTCTATAGAACACCCCGTCGCTCTCTTCGGCAATCTTGTGCGCGCCGACGAGACCTACCCGTAGACACCCACTTTTCTACCCTCTGACGTCATCGGGGCGAAAAATTGCAAAACTTTCACTTTTTCTTAGCTATACCGAGGTGATGTGGTAAATCGCTGCTCACATACAAACTATCTTAAAAACTGAACTTTTAGCTGAAATTCAGTTGTTCTTGCGCTTCTATAAGTTTCTAATCAGTAGTTTCAGCATTGTTACAGCGAAAGAAGCCAACTTAAATCGTATTTACTCCATTTTTTGGCCTTTTTTCATCTTTTCATATAATTTACGTAGACGCTCCATACTGTTCCATACTAAAACTTAAATTTTTCAAATTTTTCTTCGAATCTCAATATTTTTTGATTCAATATCATTCGCTGGGACCGTGTAAGCACATCGCCGTTGTCTTTGGCGCGCTGCTGCCCATATTGAATTAATTATAGATTTTCGAAACATCAAATTTTCATATAGAAATTCGAAAAAATTCAAAATCTTCCTAATTTGACCCAATTTGCAAATTGTTTTGATTCAGTATAACTCGCTCGGACTAAATAGACACGCCGCCGCTGTTTTCAGCGCGCTCCGATAAATACTGAATTAATTATTAAATTTAAACACATAGAAAAATCATCTAAATACAGTTTTTCAGCTTTTTTCCAAATTTTTTCTATAGAACACCCCGTCGCTCTCTTCGGCAATCTTGTGCGCGCCGACGAGACCTACCCGTAGACACCCACTTTTCTACCCTCTGACGTCATCGGGGCGAAAAATTGCAAAACTTTCACTTTTTCTTAGCTATACCGAGGTGATGTGGTAAATCGCTGCTCACATACAAACTATCTTAAAAACTGAACTTTTAGCTGAAATTCAGTTGTTCTTGCGCTTCTATAAGTTTCTAATCAGTAGTTTCAGCATTGTTACAGCGAAAGAAGCCAACTTAAATCGTATTTACTCCATTTTTTGGCCTTTTTTCATCTTTTCATATAATTTACGTAGACGCTCCATACTGTTCCATACTAAAACTTAAATTTTTCAAATTTTTCTTCGAATCTCAATATTTTTTGATTCAATATCATTCGCTGGGACCGTGTAAGCACATCGCCGTTGTCTTTGGCGCGCTGCTGCCCATATTGAATTAATTATAGATTTTCGAAACATCAAATTTTCATATAGAAATTCGAAAAAATTCAAAATCTTCCTAATTTGACCCAATTTGCAAATTGTTTTGATTCAGTATAACTCGCTCGGACTAAATAGACACGCCGCCGCTGTTTTCAGCGCGCTCCGATAAATACTGAATTAATTATTAAATTTAAACACATAGAAAAATCATCTAAATACAGTTTTTCAGCTTTTTTCCAAATTTTTTCTATAGAACACCCCGTCGCTCTCTTCGGCAATCTTGTGCGCGCCGACGAGACCTACCCGTAGACACCCACTTTTCTACCCTCTGACGTCATCGGGGCGAAAAATTGCAAAACTTTCACTTTTTCTTAGCTATACCGAGGTGATGTGGTAAATCGCTGCTCACATACAAACTATCTTAAAAACTGAACTTTTAGCTGAAATTCAGTTGTTCTTGCGCTTCTATAAGTTTCTAATCAGTAGTTTCAGCATTGTTACAGCGAAAGAAGCCAACTTAAATCGTATTTACTCCATTTTTTGGCCTTTTTTCATCTTTTCATATAATTTACGTAGACGCTCCATACTGTTCCATACTAAAACTTAAATTTTTCAAATTTTTCTTCGAATCTCAATATTTTTTGATTCAATATCATTCGCTGGGACCGTGTAAGCACATCGCCGTTGTCTTTGGCGCGCTGCTGCCCATATTGAATTAATTATAGATTTTCGAAACATCAAATTTTCATATAGAAATTCGAAAAAATTCAAAATCTTCCTAATTTGACCCAATTTGCAAATTGTTTTGATTCAGTATAACTCGCTCGGACTAAATAGACACGCCGCCGCTGTTTTCAGCGCGCTCCGATAAATACTGAATTAATTATTAAATTTAAACACATAGAAAAATCATCTAAATACAGTTTTTCAGCTTTTTTCCAAATTTTTTCTATAGAACACCCCGTCGCTCTCTTCGGCAATCTTGTGCGCGCCGACGAGACCTACCCGTAGACACCCACTTTTCTACCCTCTGACGTCATCGGGGCGAAAAATTGCAAAACTTTCACTTTTTCTTAGCTATACCGAGGTGATGTGGTAAATCGCTGCTCACATACAAACTATCTTAAAAACTGAACTTTTAGCTGAAATTCAGTTGTTCTTGCGCTTCTATAAGTTTCTAATCAGTAGTTTCAGCATTGTTACAGCGAAAGAAGCCAACTTAAATCGTATTTACTCCATTTTTTGGCCTTTTTTCATCTTTTCATATAATTTACGTAGACGCTCCATACTGTTCCATACTAAAACTTAAATTTTTCAAATTTTTCTTCGAATCTCAATATTTTTTGATTCAATATCATTCGCTGGGACCGTGTAAGCACATCGCCGTTGTCTTTGGCGCGCTGCTGCCCATATTGAATTAATTATAGATTTTCGAAACATCAAATTTTCATATAGAAATTCGAAAAAATTCAAAATCTTCCTAATTTGACCCAATTTGCAAATTGTTTTGATTCAGTATAACTCGCTCGGACTAAATAGACACGCCGCCGCTGTTTTCAGCGCGCTCCGATAAATACTGAATTAATTATTAAATTTAAACACATAGAAAAATCATCTAAATACAGTTTTTCAGCTTTTTTCCAAATTTTTTCTATAGAACACCCCGTCGCTCTCTTCGGCAATCTTGTGCGCGCCGACGAGACCTACCCGTAGACACCCACTTTTCTACCCTCTGACGTCATCGGGGCGAAAAATTGCAAAACTTTCACTTTTTCTTAGCTATACCGAGGTGATGTGGTAAATCGCTGCTCACATACAAACTATCTTAAAAACTGAACTTTTAGCTGAAATTCAGTTGTTCTTGCGCTTCTATAAGTTTCTAATCAGTAGTTTCAGCATTGTTACAGCGAAAGAAGCCAACTTAAATCGTATTTACTCCATTTTTTGGCCTTTTTTCATCTTTTCATATAATTTACGTAGACGCTCCATACTGTTCCATACTAAAACTTAAATTTTTCAAATTTTTCTTCGAATCTCAATATTTTTTGATTCAATATCATTCGCTGGGACCGTGTAAGCACATCGCCGTTGTCTTTGGCGCGCTGCTGCCCATATTGAATTAATTATAGATTTTCGAAACATCAAATTTTCATATAGAAATTCGAAAAAATTCAAAATCTTCCTAATTTGACCCAATTTGCAAATTGTTTTGATTCAGTATAACTCGCTCGGACTAAATAGACACGCCGCCGCTGTTTTCAGCGCGCTCCGATAAATACTGAATTAATTATTAAATTTAAACACATAGAAAAATCATCTAAATACAGTTTTTCAGCTTTTTTCCAAATTTTTTCTATAGAACACCCCGTCGCTCTCTTCGGCAATCTTGTGCGCGCCGACGAGACCTACCCGTAGACACCCACTTTTCTACCCTCTGACGTCATCGGGGCGAAAAATTGCAAAACTTTCACTTTTTCTTAGCTATACCGAGGTGATGTGGTAAATCGCTGCTCACATACAAACTATCTTAAAAACTGAACTTTTAGCTGAAATTCAGTTGTTCTTGCGCTTCTATAAGTTTCTAATCAGTAGTTTCAGCATTGTTACAGCGAAAGAAGCCAACTTAAATCGTATTTACTCCATTTTTTGGCCTTTTTTCATCTTTTCATATAATTTACGTAGACGCTCCATACTGTTCCATACTAAAACTTAAATTTTTCAAATTTTTCTTCGAATCTCAATATTTTTTGATTCAATATCATTCGCTGGGACCGTGTAAGCACATCGCCGTTGTCTTTGGCGCGCTGCTGCCCATATTGAATTAATTATAGATTTTCGAAACATCAAATTTTCATATAGAAATTCGAAAAAATTCAAAATCTTCCTAATTTGACCCAATTTGCAAATTGTTTTGATTCAGTATAACTCGCTCGGACTAAATAGACACGCCGCCGCTGTTTTCAGCGCGCTCCGATAAATACTGAATTAATTATTAAATTTAAACACATAGAAAAATCATCTAAATACAGTTTTTCAGCTTTTTTCCAAATTTTTTCTATAGAACACCCCGTCGCTCTCTTCGGCAATCTTGTGCGCGCCGACGAGACCTACCCGTAGACACCCACTTTTCTACCCTCTGACGTCATCGGGGCGAAAAATTGCAAAACTTTCACTTTTTCTTAGCTATACCGAGGTGATGTGGTAAATCGCTGCTCACATACAAACTATCTTAAAAACTGAACTTTTAGCTGAAATTCAGTTGTTCTTGCGCTTCTATAAGTTTCTAATCAGTAGTTTCAGCATTGTTACAGCGAAAGAAGCCAACTTAAATCGTATTTACTCCATTTTTTGGCCTTTTTTCATCTTTTCATATAATTTACGTAGACGCTCCATACTGTTCCATACTAAAACTTAAATTTTTCAAATTTTTCTTCGAATCTCAATATTTTTTGATTCAATATCATTCGCTGGGACCGTGTAAGCACATCGCCGTTGTCTTTGGCGCGCTGCTGCCCATATTGAATTAATTATAGATTTTCGAAACATCAAATTTTCATATAGAAATTCGAAAAAATTCAAAATCTTCCTAATTTGACCCAATTTGCAAATTGTTTTGATTCAGTATAACTCGCTCGGACTAAATAGACACGCCGCCGCTGTTTTCAGCGCGCTCCGATAAATACTGAATTAATTATTAAATTTAAACACATAGAAAAATCATCTAAATACAGTTTTTCAGCTTTTTTCCAAATTTTTTCTATAGAACACCCCGTCGCTCTCTTCGGCAATCTTGTGCGCGCCGACGAGACCTACCCGTAGACACCCACTTTTCTACCCTCTGACGTCATCGGGGCGAAAAATTGCAAAACTTTCACTTTTTCTTAGCTATACCGAGGTGATGTGGTAAATCGCTGCTCACATACAAACTATCTTAAAAACTGAACTTTTAGCTGAAATTCAGTTGTTCTTGCGCTTCTATAAGTTTCTAATCAGTAGTTTCAGCATTGTTACAGCGAAAGAAGCCAACTTAAATCGTATTTACTCCATTTTTTGGCCTTTTTTCATCTTTTCATATAATTTACGTAGACGCTCCATACTGTTCCATACTAAAACTTAAATTTTTCAAATTTTTCTTCGAATCTCAATATTTTTTGATTCAATATCATTCGCTGGGACCGTGTAAGCACATCGCCGTTGTCTTTGGCGCGCTGCTGCCCATATTGAATTAATTATAGATTTTCGAAACATCAAATTTTCATATAGAAATTCGAAAAAATTCAAAATCTTCCTAATTTGACCCAATTTGCAAATTGTTTTGATTCAGTATAACTCGCTCGGACTAAATAGACACGCCGCCGCTGTTTTCAGCGCGCTCCGATAAATACTGAATTAATTATTAAATTTAAACACATAGAAAAATCATCTAAATACAGTTTTTCAGCTTTTTTCCAAATTTTTTCTATAGAACACCCCGTCGCTCTCTTCGGCAATCTTGTGCGCGCCGACGAGACCTACCCGTAGACACCCACTTTTCTACCCTCTGACGTCATCGGGGCGAAAAATTGCAAAACTTTCACTTTTTCTTAGCTATACCGAGGTGATGTGGTAAATCGCTGCTCACATACAAACTATCTTAAAAACTGAACTTTTAGCTGAAATTCAGTTGTTCTTGCGCTTCTATAAGTTTCTAATCAGTAGTTTCAGCATTGTTACAGCGAAAGAAGCCAACTTAAATCGTATTTACTCCATTTTTTGGCCTTTTTTCATCTTTTCATATAATTTACGTAGACGCTCCATACTGTTCCATACTAAAACTTAAATTTTTCAAATTTTTCTTCGAATCTCAATATTTTTTGATTCAATATCATTCGCTGGGACCGTGTAAGCACATCGCCGTTGTCTTTGGCGCGCTGCTGCCCATATTGAATTAATTATAGATTTTCGAAACATCAAATTTTCATATAGAAATTCGAAAAAATTCAAAATCTTCCTAATTTGACCCAATTTGCAAATTGTTTTGATTCAGTATAACTCGCTCGGACTAAATAGACACGCCGCCGCTGTTTTCAGCGCGCTCCGATAAATACTGAATTAATTATTAAATTTAAACACATAGAAAAATCATCTAAATACAGTTTTTCAGCTTTTTTCCAAATTTTTTCTATAGAACACCCCGTCGCTCTCTTCGGCAATCTTGTGCGCGCCGACGAGACCTACCCGTAGACACCCACTTTTCTACCCTCTGACGTCATCGGGGCGAAAAATTGCAAAACTTTCACTTTTTCTTAGCTATACCGAGGTGATGTGGTAAATCGCTGCTCACATACAAACTATCTTAAAAACTGAACTTTTAGCTGAAATTCAGTTGTTCTTGCGCTTCTATAAGTTTCTAATCAGTAGTTTCAGCATTGTTACAGCGAAAGAAGCCAACTTAAATCGTATTTACTCCATTTTTTGGCCTTTTTTCATCTTTTCATATAATTTACGTAGACGCTCCATACTGTTCCATACTAAAACTTAAATTTTTCAAATTTTTCTTCGAATCTCAATATTTTTTGATTCAATATCATTCGCTGGGACCGTGTAAGCACATCGCCGTTGTCTTTGGCGCGCTGCTGCCCATATTGAATTAATTATAGATTTTCGAAACATCAAATTTTCATATAGAAATTCGAAAAAATTCAAAATCTTCCTAATTTGACCCAATTTGCAAATTGTTTTGATTCAGTATAACTCGCTCGGACTAAATAGACACGCCGCCGCTGTTTTCAGCGCGCTCCGATAAATACTGAATTAATTATTAAATTTAAACACATAGAAAAATCATCTAAATACAGTTTTTCAGCTTTTTTCCAAATTTTTTCTATAGAACACCCCGTCGCTCTCTTCGGCAATCTTGTGCGCGCCGACGAGACCTAAAGTAAAGTAAAGTAAAGTAAAAAATCATTTATTCATTTAAGCTTGTATAAAGCACTTATGACATGTCAAAAAAAGTATACAGAAATAATAATAATAAACGTAAATAAAATAGTACAATATTAGTACACATCGTGAATATACATAATGTGAATCTACCACCGGTTCGGACGTTGCTTCTTATCGAGAAGACTCCGGCAAGAAACTCGATAGTTACTCTTTTCAACTTTGTGTTTTACAAAAAATAAATTCAGAGTACAGTCAATGCGAGTAGAAAAAAGAACACAATATTGAGCAGAGGAGCAGATTATTCCTACTATGACCACAAACTTTTGTCGTTCAAGTAATCCTCTACATTATAATAACCTTGTTTCATTAACTTTGCTTTAATTGCAGACTTAAACTTGTGAAGAGGTAGATCAACAAGACTTTGAGGTATTTTGTTAAAGTATTTTACAGATTGACCCACAAATGAGTTTCCCACCTTGTGTAGCCTAAGACTGGGAGTTTTCAATTTGTTTTTATTTCTGGTATTATGTTTATGAGTGTCACTGTTTTTTTTGAACAGATGCAAGTTTTTGCGCACATACATTATGTTATCTAAAATATACTGAGCATGCACAGTTAAAATATCGATCTTCTTAAATACTTCCCTAAGCGAGTCGCGTGGTCTAAGTTTGTAAATGGAGCGGATGGCTCTTTTTTGAAGTACAAAAATGGTGTTCAAGTCTGCAGCTGAACCCCACAACAGTAGACCATACGACATAACACTATGAAAGTAGCTAAAATATACTAGTCTTGCTGTTTCAATATCAGTCAAGAGTCGTATTTTTCTAACAGCACAAGCAGCGGAACTGAGTCTCCCTGCCAGGGCCGTTATATGCGGACCCCATTGCAACTTAGAATCTAAAGTTATTCCTAAAAATACAGTAGAATTTGTTAATTCTAATGGCTCGTCATTCATAGTTACAATAGTATCAACCTGTCTCACATTGGGCATAGAGAATTTGATGCACTTTGTTTTTTTTGCATTAAGTAATAAATTATTACTAGTGAACCAACATAGTACTTTTGAGAGAGTATTATTTACATCGTCAAATGCTTGCTTACCTCTGTCGACTTTAAAAATCAACGAGGTATCGTCAGCAAATAATACTATCTCACAAATATCTTTGACATAGGTAGGAACCTACCCGTAGACACCCACTTTTCTACCCTCTGACGTCATCGGGGCGAAAAATTGCAAAACTTTCACTTTTTCTTAGCTATACCGAGGTGATGTGGTAAATCGCTGCTCACATACAAACTATCTTAAAAACTGAACTTTTAGCTGAAATTCAGTTGTTCTTGCGCTTCTATAAGTTTCTAATCAGTAGTTTCAGCATTGTTACAGCGAAAGAAGCCAACTTAAATCGTATTTACTCCATTTTTTGGCCTTTTTTCATCTTTTCATATAATTTACGTAGACGCTCCATACTGTTCCATACTAAAACTTAAATTTTTCAAATTTTTCTTCGAATCTCAATATTTTTTGATTCAATATCATTCGCTGGGACCGTGTAAGCACATCGCCGTTGTCTTTGGCGCGCTGCTGCCCATATTGAATTAATTATAGATTTTCGAAACATCAAATTTTCATATAGAAATTCGAAAAAATTCAAAATCTTCCTAATTTGACCCAATTTGCAAATTGTTTTGATTCAGTATAACTCGCTCGGACTAAATAGACACGCCGCCGCTGTTTTCAGCGCGCTCCGATAAATACTGAATTAATTATTAAATTTAAACACATAGAAAAATCATCTAAATACAGTTTTTCAGCTTTTTTCCAAATTTTTTCTATAGAACACCCCGTCGCTCTCTTCGGCAATCTTGTGCGCGCCGACGAGACCTACCCGTAGACACCCACTTTTCTACCCTCTGACGTCATCGGGGCGAAAAATTGCAAAACTTTCACTTTTTCTTAGCTATACCGAGGTGATGTGGTAAATCGCTGCTCACATACAAACTATCTTAAAAACTGAACTTTTAGCTGAAATTCAGTTGTTCTTGCGCTTCTATAAGTTTCTAATCAGTAGTTTCAGCATTGTTACAGCGAAAGAAGCCAACTTAAATCGTATTTACTCCATTTTTTGGCCTTTTTTCATCTTTTCATATAATTTACGTAGACGCTCCATACTGTTCCATACTAAAACTTAAATTTTTCAAATTTTTCTTCGAATCTCAATATTTTTTGATTCAATATCATTCGCTGGGACCGTGTAAGCACATCGCCGTTGTCTTTGGCGCGCTGCTGCCCATATTGAATTAATTATAGATTTTCGAAACATCAAATTTTCATATAGAAATTCGAAAAAATTCAAAATCTTCCTAATTTGACCCAATTTGCAAATTGTTTTGATTCAGTATAACTCGCTCGGACTAAATAGACACGCCGCCGCTGTTTTCAGCGCGCTCCGATAAATACTGAATTAATTATTAAATTTAAACACATAGAAAAATCATCTAAATACAGTTTTTCAGCTTTTTTCCAAATTTTTTCTATAGAACACCCCGTCGCTCTCTTCGGCAATCTTGTGCGCGCCGACGAGACCTACCCGTAGACACCCACTTTTCTACCCTCTGACGTCATCGGGGCGAAAAATTGCAAAACTTTCACTTTTTCTTAGCTATACCGAGGTGATGTGGTAAATCGCTGCTCACATACAAACTATCTTAAAAACTGAACTTTTAGCTGAAATTCAGTTGTTCTTGCGCTTCTATAAGTTTCTAATCAGTAGTTTCAGCATTGTTACAGCGAAAGAAGCCAACTTAAATCGTATTTACTCCATTTTTTGGCCTTTTTTCATCTTTTCATATAATTTACGTAGACGCTCCATACTGTTCCATACTAAAACTTAAATTTTTCAAATTTTTCTTCGAATCTCAATATTTTTTGATTCAATATCATTCGCTGGGACCGTGTAAGCACATCGCCGTTGTCTTTGGCGCGCTGCTGCCCATATTGAATTAATTATAGATTTTCGAAACATCAAATTTTCATATAGAAATTCGAAAAAATTCAAAATCTTCCTAATTTGACCCAATTTGCAAATTGTTTTGATTCAGTATAACTCGCTCGGACTAAATAGACACGCCGCCGCTGTTTTCAGCGCGCTCCGATAAATACTGAATTAATTATTAAATTTAAACACATAGAAAAATCATCTAAATACAGTTTTTCAGCTTTTTTCCAAATTTTTTCTATAGAACACCCCGTCGCTCTCTTCGGCAATCTTGTGCGCGCCGACGAGACCTACCCGTAGACACCCACTTTTCTACCCTCTGACGTCATCGGGGCGAAAAATTGCAAAACTTTCACTTTTTCTTAGCTATACCGAGGTGATGTGGTAAATGGGGTACCCCCCACAAGTGACTTCCGCGTAGTGTACCCCGGGCAACGTTGTTTCAGTGACCACCGTAACGGAGTGGCACTGGACAACGGCAACAACTTGTGGCCTTCATTGCAAACATCTCCCTGCCTTCTTTGCAATGTCGGATTTGACGAACTCTTCGTCTCTAGCGCGCGGGCCAAGCCCTTCTCAGGGCTTGGCTGCAGCTGCTGCTTTATTCTCTCCCGGTGTGACTGGTCCTTTTCAGGATAAGTCACCCGACAACCTGGCTTTGTCTCTGGACTCTGTTTCGGCTCACGGAATGGACTCTGACGAACTGGCGGTGGGAGCGTCGGCCCCGATGGTCGTCGCTTCTGCCAAAAACTCTGGCCTACCCATAACGGACCGATCGGCTGCTGGCTCGTCCGGCAAGTCGCTGCCTGCTGTCTCCGGCAGTAAATTCTTTTGCGCCGAAGAGATTGATGTGTCCGACTCGGACGACACCCTTCAGGGTATGTCCGACGCGGTTTCCGTCATGAGCGACAACGCTGACGGAAGCCGCACGGGATTTTTGAGGCCGCGCAAGCGCATGGCCACTGAGGACGACTCAGGTTCGGCGAAATCCTCTTCGTCGAAGAAGCCGTCGGCCAAGCGCGGTCGAGGTCGCCCACCAAAGTCGGGCGACACTTCCTTAGCCGAAAGCAAGGCCAAGCTGGCGGTGGCCAAACGGGCTTTGCTGTCGGCTGAGCTTGAGGAGCAGGTTGCTGCAAAAGAGCGCCGCACCCTACAACGGCTTACTAAAAAGAAAGTGAGTCAGGTGGACTACTCGGCTATGTCGATGGCTGACCTAGAGTCGCTCGCGAAGGAGGACGCCGAGGACATCATTGGCATTGGCAGCAAGTCCGGAAAGGTGGCACTCCGGAAAGCCCTAAAGGACCACGCTCTGTCCTTCCTCAGCGTCGCGTCCGAGATGGCAAGGAGGAGTGTCTCCGATGAGACTGCCGCCTTACAGGCGACTGTCAAGCGGCTCTCGGAGGAGCTCGAAGCCATGGCCAAAGAGCTGGCCGCCTTGCGGGCGGGACAGGCCGGCCATCCTAAATCGCCCGCGCGCAAATCGCCTCCACCCATCCCGGAGCCCATAATCCCAGTTCCGGCTCCAATGGGCTTGGAGGCCAGACTGGAGTCCTTCCTAGAGAAGAAGTTCGCGGAGGAGCGCAGATACACTCGTGCCTGCTTTGCAGGCATCGAGGATCGCCTCCTCCCGGAGAAGAGGCTCCGTCCGCCGCTCGCACACGAGCTGAAGAAAATTGTGGTTGAGCCCGTAATTGATGCCGAGGTTTCTAAACCTCCCCTACCGCCCAAGGGCAAGGGCAAGGGCAAGGGCAAGAAGTCGAGGGACCCCGAGGCTTCTACCCCGGTCGCTCTCAGCGCCCAGGTTCCGTCCCTCGGCTCCACCGCTGAGGCCCCTGTGGCCAATCTGGCACCTCAGGTGCCGACGGAGGAGGATGTGCTTCTCCCGTCGACGACCCTAGCCAATGAAGGCTGGAACAAGGTCGTCGGCCGGAAGGCCAAGGCCAAGGCCAGAAAGGCGCAGAACCCCAAGGTGTCTGCCCCTGCGACCACTTCAGGGGCAAACAAGAAAGGGCAGGGGAAGAAGAGGGTGGGCGAGTCCTCCTCTGCCCCAGCGGCCAGTAAAGCCGGCAAGAAAAAACTGGTCTCCCCCCGATCCGCAGCTGTCGTCGTGACCTTGACGGACGAGGCAGTAAAAAAGGGGGAGACATATGAGACTGTCCTCAAACGGGCTCGAGAGGCCATCGGCGACGCCTCTGCCTTAGGTGTCATGCCGAGAAGGTGCCGCACCACTCAAACGGGCGCTCGATTATTTGAGTTCCCGGGAGCGCAGAGCGGCACCCAGGCGGACACCTTCGCAGAGAAGCTGCGTCAGGTGGTGACGGGTGCGGCCAATGTGGCCCGCCCAATCAAATGCACCTCCTTGCAAGTGGCGGATCTAGATGACTCCGTCACTAAGCAGGAGGTGGCTATGAAGGTAGCAGAAATTGGCGGCTGTCCAGTGGAACAGGTTAAGGTCGGTGAAATACGCACCGGCCGCGGAGGTGTTGGGACAATGCGCCTCCAGTGCCCCACCACAGCTGCCAAATCCGTGCTCAGCGCTGGCCGACTGGTGATCGGCTGGAGCTCGGCATCTGTTCGCGCACTTGAGGACGAACCCCTCAGGTGCTTCAAGTGCTTGGGCACCGGACATACCAGGCCGCGCTGCCCCTCCTCTGCAGACCGCACGGAACTCTGTTTCAGGTGCGGAGTCGAGGGACACAAGGCGAACGGTTGCACAGCCGAACCCAAGTGCGCCGTTTGCGCCGCTAGTGGCCGGCCAGCTGGGCACGTCATGAGGGGGAGCAAGTGCAATCCCCCTCCCACGAAGGGTAAACAGCCGGCGCTGACCAAGGCCGCCGCTACTGTTGGTGCCGGTCCTTCAGCGGCGCAAGATGGTGCAATGTCCGAATAATGAATCAGGTCGGACATTGCACATTCTTACAGGGTAACCTGAACCACTGCCGCTCGGCCCAGGACCTAATGTCCCAGACCCTGGCTGAGTGGCAGGTGAACATCGCCGTTGTGGCCGAGCCCTACTTCATCCAAGATCGCTGGTTCGGCGATCTGGATGGAGTAGTGGCCATACTCACCCGGCCTGCTCCGGATTTTCCCCCCCTTTCCTTATTGGAAAGGGGGTCAGGCTATATTGCCGTCTCCGGGGGGGATTTCGCCGTGGTGGGAGTCTATTTCTCCCCAACCCGGCCCTACAGGGAATTTGAGGACTTCCTCGACTCCCTGTCCGCGGTTTTGGGCCGATTGGCACCGCGGCAGCTGCTCCTCGCCGGAGACTTCAATGCGAAGTCGACGGCGTGGGGTAACCCGACCACGGAAGGCCGTGGTAGGGCCCTACAGACGTGGGCAGTGTCACGCGGCCTGTCCCTACTCAACAGGGGCAGGACGCACACGTGTGTCCGATATAATGGTGGGTCGGTGGTCGATATCACCTTCGCCACTCCTGCACTGGCCGCCCTTATCACGGACTGGCGCGTGGACCCGGCGGAGACTCTTTCGGACCACAAATTCATCAGGTTCGAGATCTCCAACCGGGGTCCACAAGGAAGGGTTCCAAAGCCGGCGTCCCCATTCCCACGCTGGGCACTATCACGGCTCGACCCACAAATGGCGAGGGAGGCTGCGTTCGTCCAGGGGTGGTTCTGCCCACCCCGACCCAACGTCGACGTAGAGGTGGCCGCGTCCCAGCTTCGGGACTCTCTGACCGAGGTGTGTGACTTCTCCATGCCTCGGTCTCGCCGCCCCGATCCCCGACACGCCGTGTATTGGTGGTCGGAGGAGATCGCGGGTCTCCGGGATGCCTGCACTGCGGCCCGGAGAGCATATACGTATTGCAGACGCCGGCGGAGGAGGGTCGACCCGTATGAGGAAACCAACCTCTACGAGGTGTACAGGGCGGCACGGGCCACCTTAAAACACGCCATTGGCCAGGCCAAAGACCGGGCCAGAGCCGAAATGCTCGAGAGTCTCGACCAAGACCCGTGGGGAAGGCCATATAAAGCGGCACGTGCCCAGCTGCGTCCCATTGGCCCCCCCCTGACCGAGACTCTCAACTCGGCTCTCCTGGAGCAGGTGGTCCGGGTTCTTTTTCCGGCTCGCCGCGAGGACTTTGTTCCTCCGGCAATGCCTCCGCACCGTGGCGCGGCCCGACTGCCCGAGGAAATTCCCGGTGTCTCCGCGGAGGAGTTCGGAGCGGTGGAGTTCCGGTTGCGGGGCAAAAAGACGGCTCCAGGCCCGGATGGTCTGCCAGCCAAGGTTGTGGCCATAGCGGCTGGCCAAATGGGGGAAAATTTTAGGGACCTCTTCGACCGGTGTCTCCATGAGAGGAGGTTTCCCGAGATCTGGAAGGTGGGTCAGCTTTGCCTCATCCAAAAGGCGGGGCGCCCAGCTGACTCACCTTCGGCCTACCGACCGATCATCCTGTTGGATGAAGTGGGGAAGATGTTCGAGAAGGTGGTCTCTTCCCGCCTTCTCGAACACCTACGAGAGGTCGGTCCAGACTTGGCGGACACCCAGTTCGGGTTTCGGGCACGGCGCTCCACCATCGATGCCCTATCTCGTCTCCGGGAAATAATCGTGGAGGCTGAAGAGAGTGGGGAGGGAGTGATTGCGATATCGTTTGATATCAAGAATGCTTTCAACTCCCTTCCTCACTCTACAATATTGGAGTCCCTGAGGTATTTCCGGGTACCCCTGTACTTGCAGGGACTCGTTGAAAGTTACCTCAGGGACAGAGTAATAGTCTACTCGGACAGTCTTGGCGCGATACAGCGCCACACCGTTGAGTCCGGGGTTCCACAGGGGTCGGTGCTGGGGCCGCTCCTGTGGAACATAGGCTACGATTGGCTTCTCCGCAGTGAACTTCTCCCGGGTATGAGCGTAATCTGTTACGCTGATGATACGCTCGTGACTGCCCGGGGGAGGTCCTACAGGGATGCGGCCCTAATAGCCGAAATCGGAGGAGACCTCGTAGCCGACCGGATCGGCCGTCTCGGACTCACGGTGGCGCTTGCAAAGACCGAGGCCATTTGGTTTCACGGGCCTCGGCAACCTCCGGCGCCACTTGACGCACGTATTGTGCTTGGGGGCATCGGGACGCCGGTGAAGACCGAGTTAAAGTATCTCGGTCTGATGCTTGACTCTAGGTGGCAATTCCTACCCCATTTCCGTGAATTGTCACCTAGGCTGCTCAAGGCAGCCAATAGTCTCAGTTGGCTGATGCCGAACACTGGCGGTCCGGGGTCGAAATGCCGGAGGCTTTACTCCGGCATTTTAAGGAGCATGGCCCTTTATGGCGCCCCCATTTGGGCAGCGGCCCTCTCCAAAAAGAGGAACGCCTGCCTCCTCCGAGCGCCCCAACGGGCGATTGCGCAACGGGCCGTAAGAGCTTACCGCACCGTAAGCTTCTCTGCGGCCTGTGCGCTGGCAGGCACCGCTCCCTGGGAGCTGGAGGCGGGCGTGTTGGCGGCCGTGTACCGCTGGACGGCCGCCAAGAGGGCCGCGGGCGAACCCTTTTGCCCTGAAGAGCGGGAGGCCGTCCGCAGGGAGGCGTATGAAGGCCTGGTTCGATTGTGGACGGCGGACCTGAGAGGTGCGGAGTCTGGCCGTCGAACCCTGGAGGCGCTCGCTCCGGTCCTTGACGGGTGGCTCGAGCGGCCGCATGGCTCCCTCTCCTATAGGATGGTGCAAGTGATGACCGGGCATGGATGCTTTGGCTCTTACTTGCACCGCATCCGTCGAGAGGGAGCACCACTCTGCCATGAGTGCGGCGCTGTGGAGGACACGGCGCACCACACACTAGCGGTGTGCCAAAAGTGGGCCCCGCAGCGCAGTGCGCTTATTGCAAAGGTGGGCCAGGACCTCACTCTGCCCAGCATAGTGCTTGCACTGCTGGCAGATAAAGAGGCCTGGAGAGCTTTCGCCACCTTCTGTGAGGAGGTGGTGACTGCCAAGGAAGCCGCGGAGCGCGCGCGGGAAGAAGATCCCGACGCTGATCTGCTCCGCAGGGCGAGGAGGGGGGGGAGACGGCGACCACCTGTTCGTCGCCTCCAACCTCTCCGTGGAGGAGGCCAGCTGGCGCGCGGTACGGGGGTCCCCGCGCCGGCATTGCACAGGCCTCCACCATCGCCTGGTAGGGACGGCTCGACACCCTCGGCTGTCGCTATCGACCCCTCCTCTAGAAGGGGGGGTCGCTTCCGGCCCGCCGTGTAGGCGGGCCCCGTCCGGGGGAACGCGTAGAAGGCTTCGTGCTACTTACCGTGCTCCCCCACTATGGACGATGAGAGGGAGTAGTAGGGTTTTTAGTCGGTAGGCCACTGGGCGGTTTCCTTTAATAGGAAGTCCCCCCAGTGGAGAGTCCGACATAACCCGTCCGCCCCCCGGTGGACGGGTATGCGTAAGGCATTTCCCCTACTTTAAAAAAAAAAAAAAAAAAAAGGTGATGTGGTAAATCGCTGCTCACATACAAACTATCTTAAAAACTGAACTTTTAGCTGAAATTCAGTTGTTCTTGCGCTTCTATAAGTTTCTAATCAGTAGTTTCAGCATTGTTACAGCGAAAGAAGCCAACTTAAATCGTATTTACTCCATTTTTTGGCCTTTTTTCATCTTTTCATATAATTTACGTAGACGCTCCATACTGTTCCATACTAAAACTTAAATTTTTCAAATTTTTCTTCGAATCTCAATATTTTTTGATTCAATATCATTCGCTGGGACCGTGTAAGCACATCGCCGTTGTCTTTGGCGCGCTGCTGCCCATATTGAATTAATTATAGATTTTCGAAACATCAAATTTTCATATAGAAATTCGAAAAAATTCAAAATCTTCCTAATTTGACCCAATTTGCAAATTGTTTTGATTCAGTATAACTCGCTCGGACTAAATAGACACGCCGCCGCTGTTTTCAGCGCGCTCCGATAAATACTGAATTAATTATTAAATTTAAACACATAGAAAAATCATCTAAATACAGTTTTTCAGCTTTTTTCCAAATTTTTTCTATAGAACACCCCGTCGCTCTCTTCGGCAATCTTGTGCGCGCCGACGAGACCTACCCGTAGACACCCACTTTTCTACCCTCTGACGTCATCGGGGCGAAAAATTGCAAAACTTTCACTTTTTCTTAGCTATACCGAGGTGATGTGGTAAATCGCTGCTCACATACAAACTATCTTAAAAACTGAACTTTTAGCTGAAATTCAGTTGTTCTTGCGCTTCTATAAGTTTCTAATCAGTAGTTTCAGCATTGTTACAGCGAAAGAAGCCAACTTAAATCGTATTTACTCCATTTTTTGGCCTTTTTTCATCTTTTCATATAATTTACGTAGACGCTCCATACTGTTCCATACTAAAACTTAAATTTTTCAAATTTTTCTTCGAATCTCAATATTTTTTGATTCAATATCATTCGCTGGGACCGTGTAAGCACATCGCCGTTGTCTTTGGCGCGCTGCTGCCCATATTGAATTAATTATAGATTTTCGAAACATCAAATTTTCATATAGAAATTCGAAAAAATTCAAAATCTTCCTAATTTGACCCAATTTGCAAATTGTTTTGATTCAGTATAACTCGCTCGGACTAAATAGACACGCCGCCGCTGTTTTCAGCGCGCTCCGATAAATACTGAATTAATTATTAAATTTAAACACATAGAAAAATCATCTAAATACAGTTTTTCAGCTTTTTTCCAAATTTTTTCTATAGAACACCCCGTCGCTCTCTTCGGCAATCTTGTGCGCGCCGACGAGACCTACCCGTAGACACCCACTTTTCTACCCTCTGACGTCATCGGGGCGAAAAATTGCAAAACTTTCACTTTTTCTTAGCTATACCGAGGTGATGTGGTAAATCGCTGCTCACATACAAACTATCTTAAAAACTGAACTTTTAGCTGAAATTCAGTTGTTCTTGCGCTTCTATAAGTTTCTAATCAGTAGTTTCAGCATTGTTACAGCGAAAGAAGCCAACTTAAATCGTATTTACTCCATTTTTTGGCCTTTTTTCATCTTTTCATATAATTTACGTAGACGCTCCATACTGTTCCATACTAAAACTTAAATTTTTCAAATTTTTCTTCGAATCTCAATATTTTTTGATTCAATATCATTCGCTGGGACCGTGTAAGCACATCGCCGTTGTCTTTGGCGCGCTGCTGCCCATATTGAATTAATTATAGATTTTCGAAACATCAAATTTTCATATAGAAATTCGAAAAAATTCAAAATCTTCCTAATTTGACCCAATTTGCAAATTGTTTTGATTCAGTATAACTCGCTCGGACTAAATAGACACGCCGCCGCTGTTTTCAGCGCGCTCCGATAAATACTGAATTAATTATTAAATTTAAACACATAGAAAAATCATCTAAATACAGTTTTTCAGCTTTTTTCCAAATTTTTTCTATAGAACACCCCGTCGCTCTCTTCGGCAATCTTGTGCGCGCCGACGAGACCTACCCGTAGACACCCACTTTTCTACCCTCTGACGTCATCGGGGCGAAAAATTGCAAAACTTTCACTTTTTCTTAGCTATACCGAGGTGATGTGGTAAATCGCTGCTCACATACAAACTATCTTAAAAACTGAACTTTTAGCTGAAATTCAGTTGTTCTTGCGCTTCTATAAGTTTCTAATCAGTAGTTTCAGCATTGTTACAGCGAAAGAAGCCAACTTAAATCGTATTTACTCCATTTTTTGGCCTTTTTTCATCTTTTCATATAATTTACGTAGACGCTCCATACTGTTCCATACTAAAACTTAAATTTTTCAAATTTTTCTTCGAATCTCAATATTTTTTGATTCAATATCATTCGCTGGGACCGTGTAAGCACATCGCCGTTGTCTTTGGCGCGCTGCTGCCCATATTGAATTAATTATAGATTTTCGAAACATCAAATTTTCATATAGAAATTCGAAAAATTTCAAAATCTTCCTAATTTGACCCAATTTGCAAATTGTTTTGATTCAGTATAACTCGCTCGGACTAAATAGACACGCCGCCGCTGTTTTCAGCGCGCTCCGATAAATACTGAATTAATTATTAAATTTAAACACATAGAAAAATCATCTAAATACAGTTTTTCAGCTTTTTTCCAAATTTTTTCTATAGAACACCCCGTCGCTCTCTTCGGCAATCTTGTGCGCGCCGACGAGACCTACCCGTAGACACCCACTTTTCTACCCTCTGACGTCATCGGGGCGAAAAATTGCAAAACTTTCACTTTTTCTTAGCTATACCGAGGTGATGTGGTAAATCGCTGCTCACATACAAACTATCTTAAAAACTGAACTTTTAGCTGAAATTCAGTTGTTCTTGCGCTTCTATAAGTTTCTAATCAGTAGTTTCAGCATTGTTACAGCGAAAGAAGCCAACTTAAATCGTATTTACTCCATTTTTTGGCCTTTTTTCATCTTTTCATATAATTTACGTAGACGCTCCATACTGTTCCATACTAAAACTTAAATTTTTCAAATTTTTCTTCGAATCTCAATATTTTTTGATTCAATATCATTCGCTGGGACCGTGTAAGCACATCGCCGTTGTCTTTGGCGCGCTGCTGCCCATATTGAATTAATTATAGATTTTCGAAACATCAAATTTTCATATAGAAATTCGAAAAAATTCAAAATCTTCCTAATTTGACCCAATTTGCAAATTGTTTTGATTCAGTATAACTCGCTCGGACTAAATAGACACGCCGCCGCTGTTTTCAGCGCGCTCCGATAAATACTGAATTAATTATTAAATTTAAACACATAGAAAAATCATCTAAATACAGTTTTTCAGCTTTTTTCCAAATTTTTTCTATAGAACACCCCGTCGCTCTCTTCGGCAATCTTGTGCGCGCCGACGAGACCTACCCGTAGACACCCACTTTTCTACCCTCTGACGTCATCGGGGCGAAAAATTGCAAAACTTTCACTTTTTCTTAGCTATACCGAGGTGATGTGGTAAATCGCTGCTCACATACAAACTATCTTAAAAACTGAACTTTTAGCTGAAATTCAGTTGTTCTTGCGCTTCTATAAGTTTCTAATCAGTAGTTTCAGCATTGTTACAGCGAAAGAAGCCAACTTAAATCGTATTTACTCCATTTTTTGGCCTTTTTTCATCTTTTCATATAATTTACGTAGACGCTCCATACTGTTCCATACTAAAACTTAAATTTTTCAAATTTTTCTTCGAATCTCAATATTTTTTGATTCAATATCATTCGCTGGGACCGTGTAAGCACATCGCCGTTGTCTTTGGCGCGCTGCTGCCCATATTGAATTAATTATAGATTTTCGAAACATCAAATTTTCATATAGAAATTCGAAAAAATTCAAAATCTTCCTAATTTGACCCAATTTGCAAATTGTTTTGATTCAGTATAACTCGCTCGGACTAAATAGACACGCCGCCGCTGTTTTCAGCGCGCTCCGATAAATACTGAATTAATTATTAAATTTAAACACATAGAAAAATCATCTAAATACAGTTTTTCAGCTTTTTTCCAAATTTTTTCTATAGAACACCCCGTCGCTCTCTTCGGCAATCTTGTGCGCGCCGACGAGACCTACCCGTAGACACCCACTTTTCTACCCTCTGACGTCATCGGGGCGAAAAATTGCAAAACTTTCACTTTTTCTTAGCTATACCGAGGTGATGTGGTAAATCGCTGCTCACATACAAACTATCTTAAAAACTGAACTTTTAGCTGAAATTCAGTTGTTCTTGCGCTTCTATAAGTTTCTAATCAGTAGTTTCAGCATTGTTACAGCGAAAGAAGCCAACTTAAATCGTATTTACTCCATTTTTTGGCCTTTTTTCATCTTTTCATATAATTTACGTAGACGCTCCATACTGTTCCATACTAAAACTTAAATTTTTCAAATTTTTCTTCGAATCTCAATATTTTTTGATTCAATATCATTCGCTGGGACCGTGTAAGCACATCGCCGTTGTCTTTGGCGCGCTGCTGCCCATATTGAATTAATTATAGATTTTCGAAACATCAAATTTTCATATAGAAATTCGAAAAAATTCAAAATCTTCCTAATTTGACCCAATTTGCAAATTGTTTTGATTCAGTATAACTCGCTCGGACTAAATAGACACGCCGCCGCTGTTTTCAGCGCGCTCCGATAAATACTGAATTAATTATTAAATTTAAACACATAGAAAAATCATCTAAATACAGTTTTTCAGCTTTTTTCCAAATTTTTTCTATAGAACACCCCGTCGCTCTCTTCGGCAATCTTGTGCGCGCCGACGAGACCTACCCGTAGACACCCACTTTTCTACCCTCTGACGTCATCGGGGCGAAAAATTGCAAAACTTTCACTTTTTCTTAGCTATACCGAGGTGATGTGGTAAATCGCTGCTCACATACAAACTATCTTAAAAACTGAACTTTTAGCTGAAATTCAGTTGTTCTTGCGCTTCTATAAGTTTCTAATCAGTAGTTTCAGCATTGTTACAGCGAAAGAAGCCAACTTAAATCGTATTTACTCCATTTTTTGGCCTTTTTTCATCTTTTCATATAATTTACGTAGACGCTCCATACTGTTCCATACTAAAACTTAAATTTTTCAAATTTTTCTTCGAATCTCAATATTTTTTGATTCAATATCATTCGCTGGGACCGTGTAAGCACATCGCCGTTGTCTTTGGCGCGCTGCTGCCCATATTGAATTAATTATAGATTTTCGAAACATCAAATTTTCATATAGAAATTCGAAAAAATTCAAAATCTTCCTAATTTGACCCAATTTGCAAATTGTTTTGATTCAGTATAACTCGCTCGGACTAAATAGACACGCCGCCGCTGTTTTCAGCGCGCTCCGATAAATACTGAATTAATTATTAAATTTAAACACATAGAAAAATCATCTAAATACAGTTTTTCAGCTTTTTTCCAAATTTTTTCTATAGAACACCCCGTCGCTCTCTTCGGCAATCTTGTGCGCGCCGACGAGACCTACCCGTAGACACCCACTTTTCTACCCTCTGACGTCATCGGGGCGAAAAATTGCAAAACTTTCACTTTTTCTTAGCTATACCGAGGTGATGTGGTAAATCGCTGCTCACATACAAACTATCTTAAAAACTGAACTTTTAGCTGAAATTCAGTTGTTCTTGCGCTTCTATAAGTTTCTAATCAGTAGTTTCAGCATTGTTACAGCGAAAGAAGCCAACTTAAATCGTATTTACTCCATTTTTTGGCCTTTTTTCATCTTTTCATATAATTTACGTAGACGCTCCATACTGTTCCATACTAAAACTTAAATTTTTCAAATTTTTCTTCGAATCTCAATATTTTTTGATTCAATATCATTCGCTGGGACCGTGTAAGCACATCGCCGTTGTCTTTGGCGCGCTGCTGCCCATATTGAATTAATTATAGATTTTCGAAACATCAAATTTTCATATAGAAATTCGAAAAAATTCAAAATCTTCCTAATTTGACCCAATTTGCAAATTGTTTTGATTCAGTATAACTCGCTCGGACTAAATAGACACGCCGCCGCTGTTTTCAGCGCGCTCCGATAAATACTGAATTAATTATTAAATTTAAACACATAGAAAAATCATCTAAATACAGTTTTTCAGCTTTTTTCCAAATTTTTTCTATAGAACACCCCGTCGCTCTCTTCGGCAATCTTGTGCGCGCCGACGAGACCTACCCGTAGACACCCACTTTTCTACCCTCTGACGTCATCGGGGCGAAAAATTGCAAAACTTTCACTTTTTCTTAGCTATACCGAGGTGATGTGGTAAATCGCTGCTCACATACAAACTATCTTAAAAACTGAACTTTTAGCTGAAATTCAGTTGTTCTTGCGCTTCTATAAGTTTCTAATCAGTAGTTTCAGCATTGTTACAGCGAAAGAAGCCAACTTAAA
Source organism: Udea olivalis (assembly GCA_947369235.1). Taxonomy (NCBI): domain Eukaryota; kingdom Metazoa; phylum Arthropoda; class Insecta; order Lepidoptera; family Crambidae; genus Udea; species Udea olivalis. The sequence continues at coordinate 24,645 of CANBKU010000015.1, read as the reverse complement.
TCGTATTTACTCCATTTTTTGGCCTTTTTTCATCTTTTCATATAATTTACGTAGACGCTCCATACTGTTCCATACTAAAACTTAAATTTTTCAAATTTTTCTTCGAATCTCAATATTTTTTGATTCAATATCATTCGCTGGGACCGTGTAAGCACATCGCCGTTGTCTTTGGCGCGCTGCTGCCCATATTGAATTAATTATAGATTTTCGAAACATCAAATTTTCATATAGAAATTCGAAAAAATTCAAAATCTTCCTAATTTGACCCAATTTGCAAATTGTTTTGATTCAGTATAACTCGCTCGGACTAAATAGACACGCCGCCGCTGTTTTCAGCGCGCTCCGATAAATACTGAATTAATTATTAAATTTAAACACATAGAAAAATCATCTAAATACAGTTTTTCAGCTTTTTTCCAAATTTTTTCTATAGAACACCCCGTCGCTCTCTTCGGCAATCTTGTGCGCGCCGACGAGACCTACCCGTAGACACCCACTTTTCTACCCTCTGACGTCATCGGGGCGAAAAATTGCAAAACTTTCACTTTTTCTTAGCTATACCGAGGTGATGTGGTAAATCGCTGCTCACATACAAACTATCTTAAAAACTGAACTTTTAGCTGAAATTCAGTTGTTCTTGCGCTTCTATAAGTTTCTAATCAGTAGTTTCAGCATTGTTACAGCGAAAGAAGCCAACTTAAATCGTATTTACTCCATTTTTTGGCCTTTTTTCATCTTTTCATATAATTTACGTAGACGCTCCATACTGTTCCATACTAAAACTTAAATTTTTCAAATTTTTCTTCGAATCTCAATATTTTTTGATTCAATATCATTCGCTGGGACCGTGTAAGCACATCGCCGTTGTCTTTGGCGCGCTGCTGCCCATATTGAATTAATTATAGATTTTCGAAACATCAAATTTTCATATAGAAATTCGAAAAAATTCAAAATCTTCCTAATTTGACCCAATTTGCAAATTGTTTTGATTCAGTATAACTCGCTCGGACTAAATAGACACGCCGCCGCTGTTTTCAGCGCGCTCCGATAAATACTGAATTAATTATTAAATTTAAACACATAGAAAAATCATCTAAATACAGTTTTTCAGCTTTTTTCCAAATTTTTTCTATAGAACACCCCGTCGCTCTCTTCGGCAATCTTGTGCGCGCCGACGAGACCTACCCGTAGACACCCACTTTTCTACCCTCTGACGTCATCGGGGCGAAAAATTGCAAAACTTTCACTTTTTCTTAGCTATACCGAGGTGATGTGGTAAATCGCTGCTCACATACAAACTATCTTAAAAACTGAACTTTTAGCTGAAATTCAGTTGTTCTTGCGCTTCTATAAGTTTCTAATCAGTAGTTTCAGCATTGTTACAGCGAAAGAAGCCAACTTAAATCGTATTTACTCCATTTTTTGGCCTTTTTTCATCTTTTCATATAATTTACGTAGACGCTCCATACTGTTCCATACTAAAACTTAAATTTTTCAAATTTTTCTTCGAATCTCAATATTTTTTGATTCAATATCATTCGCTGGGACCGTGTAAGCACATCGCCGTTGTCTTTGGCGCGCTGCTGCCCATATTGAATTAATTATAGATTTTCGAAACATCAAATTTTCATATAGAAATTCGAAAAAATTCAAAATCTTCCTAATTTGACCCAATTTGCAAATTGTTTTGATTCAGTATAACTCGCTCGGACTAAATAGACACGCCGCCGCTGTTTTCAGCGCGCTCCGATAAATACTGAATTAATTATTAAATTTAAACACATAGAAAAATCATCTAAATACAGTTTTTCAGCTTTTTTCCAAATTTTTTCTATAGAACACCCCGTCGCTCTCTTCGGCAATCTTGTGCGCGCCGACGAGACCTACCCGTAGACACCCACTTTTCTACCCTCTGACGTCATCGGGGCGAAAAATTGCAAAACTTTCACTTTTTCTTAGCTATACCGAGGTGATGTGGTAAATCGCTGCTCACATACAAACTATCTTAAAAACTGAACTTTTAGCTGAAATTCAGTTGTTCTTGCGCTTCTATAAGTTTCTAATCAGTAGTTTCAGCATTGTTACAGCGAAAGAAGCCAACTTAAATCGTATTTACTCCATTTTTTGGCCTTTTTTCATCTTTTCATATAATTTACGTAGACGCTCCATACTGTTCCATACTAAAACTTAAATTTTTCAAATTTTTCTTCGAATCTCAATATTTTTTGATTCAATATCATTCGCTGGGACCGTGTAAGCACATCGCCGTTGTCTTTGGCGCGCTGCTGCCCATATTGAATTAATTATAGATTTTCGAAACATCAAATTTTCATATAGAAATTCGAAAAAATTCAAAATCTTCCTAATTTGACCCAATTTGCAAATTGTTTTGATTCAGTATAACTCGCTCGGACTAAATAGACACGCCGCCGCTGTTTTCAGCGCGCTCCGATAAATACTGAATTAATTATTAAATTTAAACACATAGAAAAATCATCTAAATACAGTTTTTCAGCTTTTTTCCAAATTTTTTCTATAGAACACCCCGTCGCTCTCTTCGGCAATCTTGTGCGCGCCGACGAGACCTACCCGTAGACACCCACTTTTCTACCCTCTGACGTCATCGGGGCGAAAAATTGCAAAACTTTCACTTTTTCTTAGCTATACCGAGGTGATGTGGTAAATCGCTGCTCACATACAAACTATCTTAAAAACTGAACTTTTAGCTGAAATTCAGTTGTTCTTGCGCTTCTATAAGTTTCTAATCAGTAGTTTCAGCATTGTTACAGCGAAAGAAGCCAACTTAAATCGTATTTACTCCATTTTTTGGCCTTTTTTCATCTTTTCATATAATTTACGTAGACGCTCCATACTGTTCCATACTAAAACTTAAATTTTTCAAATTTTTCTTCGAATCTCAATATTTTTTGATTCAATATCATTCGCTGGGACCGTGTAAGCACATCGCCGTTGTCTTTGGCGCGCTGCTGCCCATATTGAATTAATTATAGATTTTCGAAACATCAAATTTTCATATAGAAATTCGAAAAAATTCAAAATCTTCCTAATTTGACCCAATTTGCAAATTGTTTTGATTCAGTATAACTCGCTCGGACTAAATAGACACGCCGCCGCTGTTTTCAGCGCGCTCCGATAAATACTGAATTAATTATTAAATTTAAACACATAGAAAAATCATCTAAATACAGTTTTTCAGCTTTTTTCCAAATTTTTTCTATAGAACACCCCGTCGCTCTCTTCGGCAATCTTGTGCGCGCCGACGAGACCTACCCGTAGACACCCACTTTTCTACCCTCTGACGTCATCGGGGCGAAAAATTGCAAAACTTTCACTTTTTCTTAGCTATACCGAGGTGATGTGGTAAATCGCTGCTCACATACAAACTATCTTAAAAACTGAACTTTTAGCTGAAATTCAGTTGTTCTTGCGCTTCTATAAGTTTCTAATCAGTAGTTTCAGCATTGTTACAGCGAAAGAAGCCAACTTAAATCGTATTTACTCCATTTTTTGGCCTTTTTTCATCTTTTCATATAATTTACGTAGACGCTCCATACTGTTCCATACTAAAACTTAAATTTTCAAATTTTTCTTCGAATCTCAATATTTTTTGATTCAATATCATTCGCTGGGACCGTGTAAGCACATCGCCGTTGTCTTTGGCGCGCTGCTGCCCATATTGAATTAATTATAGATTTTCGAAACATCAAATTTTCATATAGAAATTCGAAAAAATTCAAAATCTTCCTAATTTGACCCAATTTGCAAATTGTTTTGATTCAGTATAACTCGCTCGGACTAAATAGACACGCCGCCGCTGTTTTCAGCGCGCTCCGATAAATACTGAATTAATTATTAAATTTAAACACATAGAAAAATCATCTAAATACAGTTTTTCAGCTTTTTTCCAAATTTTTTCTATAGAACACCCCGTCGCTCTCTTCGGCAATCTTGTGCGCGCCGACGAGACCTACCCGTAGACACCCACTTTTCTACCCTCTGACGTCATCGGGGCGAAAAATTGCAAAACTTAAATTGCAAAACTTTCACTTTTTCTTAGCTATACCGAGGTGATGTGGTAAATCGCTGCTCACATACAAACTATCTTAAAAACTGAACTTTTAGCTGAAATTCAGTTGTTCTTGCGCTTCTATAAGTTTCTAATCAGTAGTTTCAGCATTGTTACAGCGAAAGAAGCCAACTTAAATCGTATTTACTCCATTTTTTGGCCTTTTTTCATCTTTTCATATAATTTACGTAGACGCTCCATACTGTTCCATACTAAAACTTAAATTTTTCAAATTTTTCTTCGAATCTCAATATTTTTTGATTCAATATCATTCGCTGGGACCGTGTAAGCACATCGCCGTTGTCTTTGGCGCGCTGCTGCCCATATTGAATTAATTATAGATTTTCGAAACATCAAATTTTCATATAGAAATTCGAAAAAATTCAAAATCTTCCTAATTTGACCCAATTTGCAAATTGTTTTGATTCAGTATAACTCGCTCGGACTAAATAGACACGCCGCCGCTGTTTTCAGCGCGCTCCGATAAATACTGAATTAATTATTAAATTTAAACACATAGAAAAATCATCTAAATACAGTTTTTCAGCTTTTTTCCAAATTTTTTCTATAGAACACCCCGTCGCTCTCTTCGGCAATCTTGTGCGCGCCGACGAGACCTACCCGTAGACACCCACTTTTCTACCCTCTGACGTCATCGGGGCGAAAAATTGCAAAACTTTCACTTTTTCTTAGCTATACCGAGGTGATGTGGTAAATCGCTGCTCACATACAAACTATCTTAAAAACTGAACTTTTAGCTGAAATTCAGTTGTTCTTGCGCTTCTATAAGTTTCTAATCAGTAGTTTCAGCATTGTTACAGCGAAAGAAGCCAACTTAAATCGTATTTACTCCATTTTTTGGCCTTTTTTCATCTTTTCATATAATTTACGTAGACGCTCCATACTGTTCCATACTAAAACTTAAATTTTTCAAATTTTTCTTCGAATCTCAATATTTTTTGATTCAATATCATTCGCTGGGACCGTGTAAGCACATCGCCGTTGTCTTTGGCGCGCTGCTGCCCATATTGAATTAATTATAGATTTTCGAAACATCAAATTTTCATATAGAAATTCGAAAAAATTCAAAATCTTCCTAATTTGACCCAATTTGCAAATTGTTTTGATTCAGTATAACTCGCTCGGACTAAATAGACACGCCGCCGCTGTTTTCAGCGCGCTCCGATAAATACTGAATTAATTATTAAATTTAAACACATAGAAAAATCATCTAAATACAGTTTTTCAGCTTTTTTCCAAATTTTTTCTATAGAACACCCCGTCGCTCTCTTCGGCAATCTTGTGCGCGCCGACGAGACCTACCCGTAGACACCCACTTTTCTACCCTCTGACGTCATCGGGGCGAAAAATTGCAAAACTTTCACTTTTTCTTAGCTATACCGAGGTGATGTGGTAAATCGCTGCTCACATACAAACTATCTTAAAAACTGAACTTTTAGCTGAAATTCAGTTGTTCTTGCGCTTCTATAAGTTTCTAATCAGTAGTTTCAGCATTGTTACAGCGAAAGAAGCCAACTTAAATCGTATTTACTCCATTTTTTGGCCTTTTTTCATCTTTTCATATAATTTACGTAGACGCTCCATACTGTTCCATACTAAAACTTAAATTTTTCAAATTTTTCTTCGAATCTCAATATTTTTTGATTCAATATCATTCGCTGGGACCGTGTAAGCACATCGCCGTTGTCTTTGGCGCGCTGCTGCCCATATTGAATTAATTATAGATTTTCGAAACATCAAATTTTCATATAGAAATTCGAAAAAATTCAAAATCTTCCTAATTTGACCCAATTTGCAAATTGTTTTGATTCAGTATAACTCGCTCGGACTAAATAGACACGCCGCCGCTGTTTTCAGCGCGCTCCGATAAATACTGAATTAATTATTAAATTTAAACACATAGAAAAATCATCTAAATACAGTTTTTCAGCTTTTTTCCAAATTTTTTCTATAGAACACCCCGTCGCTCTCTTCGGCAATCTTGTGCGCGCCGACGAGACCTACCCGTAGACACCCACTTTTCTACCCTCTGACGTCATCGGGGCGAAAAATTGCAAAACTTTCACTTTTTCTTAGCTATACCGAGGTGATGTGGTAAATCGCTGCTCACATACAAACTATCTTAAAAACTGAACTTTTAGCTGAAATTCAGTTGTTCTTGCGCTTCTATAAGTTTCTAATCAGTAGTTTCAGCATTGTTACAGCGAAAGAAGCCAACTTAAATCGTATTTACTCCATTTTTTGGCCTTTTTTCATCTTTTCATATAATTTACGTAGACGCTCCATACTGTTCCATACTAAAACTTAAATTTTTCAAATTTTTCTTCGAATCTCAATATTTTTTGATTCAATATCATTCGCTGGGACCGTGTAAGCACATCGCCGTTGTCTTTGGCGCGCTGCTGCCCATATTGAATTAATTATAGATTTTCGAAACATCAAATTTTCATATAGAAATTCGAAAAAATTCAAAATCTTCCTAATTTGACCCAATTTGCAAATTGTTTTGATTCAGTATAACTCGCTCGGACTAAATAGACACGCCGCCGCTGTTTTCAGCGCGCTCCGATAAATACTGAATTAATTATTAAATTTAAACACATAGAAAAATCATCTAAATACAGTTTTTCAGCTTTTTTCCAAATTTTTTCTATAGAACACCCCGTCGCTCTCTTCGGCAATCTTGTGCGCGCCGACGAGACCTACCCGTAGACACCCACTTTTCTACCCTCTGACGTCATCGGGGCGAAAAATTGCAAAACTTTCACTTTTTCTTAGCTATACCGAGGTGATGTGGTAAATCGCTGCTCACATACAAACTATCTTAAAAACTGAACTTTTAGCTGAAATTCAGTTGTTCTTGCGCTTCTATAAGTTTCTAATCAGTAGTTTCAGCATTGTTACAGCGAAAGAAGCCAACTTAAATCGTATTTACTCCATTTTTTGGCCTTTTTTCATCTTTTCATATAATTTACGTAGACGCTCCATACTGTTCCATACTAAAACTTAAATTTTTCAAATTTTTCTTCGAATCTCAATATTTTTTGATTCAATATCATTCGCTGGGACCGTGTAAGCACATCGCCGTTGTCTTTGGCGCGCTGCTGCCCATATTGAATTAATTATAGATTTTCGAAACATCAAATTTTCATATAGAAATTCGAAAAAATTCAAAATCTTCCTAATTTGACCCAATTTGCAAATTGTTTTGATTCAGTATAACTCGCTCGGACTAAATAGACACGCCGCCGCTGTTTTCAGCGCGCTCCGATAAATACTGAATTAATTATTAAATTTAAACACATAGAAAAATCATCTAAATACAGTTTTTCAGCTTTTTTCCAAATTTTTTCTATAGAACACCCCGTCGCTCTCTTCGGCAATCTTGTGCGCGCCGACGAGACCTACCCGTAGACACCCACTTTTCTACCCTCTGACGTCATCGGGGCGAAAAATTGCAAAACTTTCACTTTTTCTTAGCTATACCGAGGTGATGTGGTAAATCGCTGCTCACATACAAACTATCTTAAAAACTGAACTTTTAGCTGAAATTCAGTTGTTCTTGCGCTTCTATAAGTTTCTAATCAGTAGTTTCAGCATTGTTACAGCGAAAGAAGCCAACTTAAATCGTATTTACTCCATTTTTTGGCCTTTTTTCATCTTTTCATATAATTTACGTAGACGCTCCATACTGTTCCATACTAAAACTTAAATTTTTCAAATTTTTCTTCGAATCTCAATATTTTTTGATTCAATATCATTCGCTGGGACCGTGTAAGCACATCGCCGTTGTCTTTGGCGCGCTGCTGCCCATATTGAATTAATTATAGATTTTCGAAACATCAAATTTTCATATAGAAATTCGAAAAAATTCAAAATCTTCCTAATTTGACCCAATTTGCAAATTGTTTTGATTCAGTATAACTCCCTCGGACTAAATAGACACGCCGCCGCTGTTTTCAGCGCGCTCCGATAAATACTGAATTAATTATTAAATTTAAACACATAGAAAAATCATCTAAATACAGTTTTTCAGCTTTTTTCCAAATTTTTTCTATAGAACACCCCGTCGCTCTCTTCGGCAATCTTGTGCGCGCCGACGAGACCTACCCGTAGACACCCACTTTTCTACCCTCTGACGTCATCGGGGCGAAAAATTGCAAAACTTTCACTTTTTCTTAGCTATACCGAGGTGATGTGGTAAATCGCTGCTCACATACAAACTATCTTAAAAACTGAACTTTTAGCTGAAATTCAGTTGTTCTTGCGCTTCTATAAGTTTCTAATCAGTAGTTTCAGCATTGTTACAGCGAAAGAAGCCAACTTAAATCGTATTTACTCCATTTTTTGGCCTTTTTTCATCTTTTCATATAATTTACGTAGACGCTCCATACTGTTCCATACTAAAACTTAAATTTTTCAAATTTTTCTTCGAATCTCAATATTTTTTGATTCAATATCATTCGCTGGGACCGTGTAAGCACATCGCCGTTGTCTTTGGCGCGCTGCTGCCCATATTGAATTAATTATAGATTTTCGAAACATCAAATTTTCATATAGAAATTCGAAAAAATTCAAAATCTTCCTAATTTGACCCAATTTGCAAATTGTTTTGATTCAGTATAACTCGCTCGGACTAAATAGACACGCCGCCGCTGTTTTCAGCGCGCTCCGATAAATACTGAATTAATTATTAAATTTAAACACATAGAAAAATCATCTAAATACAGTTTTTCAGCTTTTTTCCAAATTTTTTCTATAGAACACCCCGTCGCTCTCTTCGGCAATCTTGTGCGCGCCGACGAGACCTACCCGTAGACACCCACTTTTCTACCCTCTGACGTCATCGGGGCGAAAAATTGCAAAACTTTCACTTTTTCTTAGCTATACCGAGGTGATGTGGTAAATCGCTGCTCACATACAAACTATCTTAAAAACTGAACTTTTAGCTGAAATTCAGTTGTTCTTGCGCTTCTATAAGTTTCTAATCAGTAGTTTCAGCATTGTTACAGCGAAAGAAGCCAACTTAAATCGTATTTACTCCATTTTTTGGCCTTTTTTCATCTTTTCATATAATTTACGTAGACGCTCCATACTGTTCCATACTAAAACTTAAATTTTTCAAATTTTTCTTCGAATCTCAATATTTTTTGATTCAATATCATTCGCTGGGACCGTGTAAGCACATCGCCGTTGTCTTTGGCGCGCTGCTGCCCATATTGAATTAATTATAGATTTTCGAAACATCAAATTTTCATATAGAAATTCGAAAAAATTCAAAATCTTCCTAATTTGACCCAATTTGCAAATTGTTTTGATTCAGTATAACTCGCTCGGACTAAATAGACACGCCGCCGCTGTTTTCAGCGCGCTCCGATAAATACTGAATTAATTATTAAATTTAAACACATAGAAAAATCATCTAAATACAGTTTTTCAGCTTTTTTCCAAATTTTTTCTATAGAACACCCCGTCGCTCTCTTCGGCAATCTTGTGCGCGCCGACGAGACCTACCCGTAGACACCCACTTTTCTACCCTCTGACGTCATCGGGGCGAAAAATTGCAAAACTTTCACTTTTTCTTAGCTATACCGAGGTGATGTGGTAAATCGCTGCTCACATACAAACTATCTTAAAAACTGAACTTTTAGCTGAAATTCAGTTGTTCTTGCGCTTCTATAAGTTTCTAATCAGTAGTTTCAGCATTGTTACAGCGAAAGAAGCCAACTTAAATCGTATTTACTCCATTTTTTGGCCTTTTTTCATCTTTTCATATAATTTACGTAGACGCTCCATACTGTTCCATACTAAAACTTAAATTTTTCAAATTTTTCTTCGAATCTCAATATTTTTTGATTCAATATCATTCGCTGGGACCGTGTAAGCACATCGCCGTTGTCTTTGGCGCGCTGCTGCCCATATTGAATTAATTATAGATTTTCGAAACATCAAATTTTCATATAGAAATTCGAAAAAATTCAAAATCTTCCTAATTTGACCCAATTTGCAAATTGTTTTGATTCAGTATAACTCGCTCGGACTAAATAGACACGCCGCCGCTGTTTTCAGCGCGCTCCGATAAATACTGAATTAATTATTAAATTTAAACACATAGAAAAATCATCTAAATACAGTTTTTCAGCTTTTTTCCAAATTTTTTCTATAGAACACCCCGTCGCTCTCTTCGGCAATCTTGTGCGCGCCGACGAGACCTACCCGTAGACACCCACTTTTCTACCCTCTGACGTCATCGGGGCGAAAAATTGCAAAACTTTCACTTTTTCTTAGCTATACCGAGGTGATGTGGTAAATCGCTGCTCACATACAAACTATCTTAAAAACTGAACTTTTAGCTGAAATTCAGTTGTTCTTGCGCTTCTATAAGTTTCTAATCAGTAGTTTCAGCATTGTTACAGCGAAAGAAGCCAACTTAAATCGTATTTACTCCATTTTTTGGCCTTTTTTCATCTTTTCATATAATTTACGTAGACGCTCCATACTGTTCCATACTAAAACTTAAATTTTTCAAATTTTTCTTCGAATCTCAATATTTTTTGATTCAATATCATTCGCTGGGACCGTGTAAGCACATCGCCGTTGTCTTTGGCGCGCTGCTGCCCATATTGAATTAATTATAGATTTTCGAAACATCAAATTTTCATATAGAAATTCGAAAAAATTCAAAATCTTCCTAATTTGACCCAATTTGCAAATTGTTTTGATTCAGTATAACTCGCTCGGACTAAATAGACACGCCGCCGCTGTTTTCAGCGCGCTCCGATAAATACTGAATTAATTATTAAATTTAAACACATAGAAAAATCATCTAAATACAGTTTTTCAGCTTTTTTCCAAATTTTTTCTATAGAACACCCCGTCGCTCTCTTCGGCAATCTTGTGCGCGCCGACGAGACCTACCCGTAGACACCCACTTTTCTACCCTCTGACGTCATCGGGGCGAAAAATTGCAAAACTTTCACTTTTTCTTAGCTATACCGAGGTGATGTGGTAAATCGCTGCTCACATACAAACTATCTTAAAAACTGAACTTTTAGCTGAAATTCAGTTGTTCTTGCGCTTCTATAAGTTTCTAATCAGTAGTTTCAGCATTGTTACAGCGAAAGAAGCCAACTTAAATCGTATTTACTCCATTTTTTGGCCTTTTTTCATCTTTTCATATAATTTACGTAGACGCTCCATACTGTTCCATACTAAAACTTAAATTTTTCAAATTTTTCTTCGAATCTCAATATTTTTTGATTCAATATCATTCGCTGGGACCGTGTAAGCACATCGCCGTTGTCTTTGGCGCGCTGCTGCCCATATTGAATTAATTATAGATTTTCGAAACATCAAATTTTCATATAGAAATTCGAAAAAATTCAAAATCTTCCTAATTTGACCCAATTTGCAAATTGTTTTGATTCAGTATAACTCGCTCGGACTAAATAGACACGCCGCCGCTGTTTTCAGCGCGCTCCGATAAATACTGAATTAATTATTAAATTTAAACACATAGAAAAATCATCTAAATACAGTTTTTCAGCTTTTTTCCAAATTTTTTCTATAGAACACCCCGTCGCTCTCTTCGGCAATCTTGTGCGCGCCGACGAGACCTACCCGTAGACACCCACTTTTCTACCCTCTGACGTCATCGGGGCGAAAAATTGCAAAACTTTCACTTTTTCTTAGCTATACCGAGGTGATGTGGTAAATCGCTGCTCACATACAAACTATCTTAAAAACTGAACTTTTAGCTGAAATTCAGTTGTTCTTGCGCTTCTATAAGTTTCTAATCAGTAGTTTCAGCATTGTTACAGCGAAAGAAGCCAACTTAAATCGTATTTACTCCATTTTTTGGCCTTTTTTCATCTTTTCATATAATTTACGTAGACGCTCCATACTGTTCCATACTAAAACTTAAATTTTTCAAATTTTTCTTCGAATCTCAATATTTTTTGATTCAATATCATTCGCTGGGACCGTGTAAGCACATCGCCGTTGTCTTTGGCGCGCTGCTGCCCATATTGAATTAATTATAGATTTTCGAAACATCAAATTTTCATATAGAAATTCGAAAAAATTCAAAATCTTCCTAATTTGACCCAATTTGCAAATTGTTTTGATTCAGTATAACTCGCTCGGACTAAATAGACACGCCGCCGCTGTTTTCAGCGCGCTCCGATAAATACTGAATTAATTATTAAATTTAAACACATAGAAAAATCATCTAAATACAGTTTTTCAGCTTTTTTCCAAATTTTTTCTATAGAACACCCCGTCGCTCTCTTCGGCAATCTTGTGCGCGCCGACGAGACCTACCCGTAGACACCCACTTTTCTACCCTCTGACGTCATCGGGGCGAAAAATTGCAAAACTTTCACTTTTTCTTAGCTATACCGAGGTGATGTGGTAAATCGCTGCTCACATACAAACTATCTTAAAAACTGAACTTTTAGCTGAAATTCAGTTGTTCTTGCGCTTCTATAAGTTTCTAATCAGTAGTTTCAGCATTGTTACAGCGAAAGAAGCCAACTTAAATCGTATTTACTCCATTTTTTGGCCTTTTTTCATCTTTTCATATAATTTACGTAGACGCTCCATACTGTTCCATACTAAAACTTAAATTTTTCAAATTTTTCTTCGAATCTCAATATTTTTTGATTCAATATCATTCGCTGGGACCGTGTAAGCACATCGCCGTTGTCTTTGGCGCGCTGCTGCCCATATTGAATTAATTATAGATTTTCGAAACATCAAATTTTCATATAGAAATTCGAAAAAATTCAAAATCTTCCTAATTTGACCCAATTTGCAAATTGTTTTGATTCAGTATAACTCGCTCGGACTAAATAGACACGCCGCCGCTGTTTTCAGCGCGCTCCGATAAATACTGAATTAATTATTAAATTTAAACACATAGAAAAATCATCTAAATACAGTTTTTCAGCTTTTTTCCAAATTTTTTCTATAGAACACCCCGTCGCTCTCTTCGGCAATCTTGTGCGCGCCGACGAGACCTACCCGTAGACACCCACTTTTCTACCCTCTGACGTCATCGGGGCGAAAAATTGCAAAACTTTCACTTTTTCTTAGCTATACCGAGGTGATGTGGTAAATCGCTGCTCACATACAAACTATCTTAAAAACTGAACTTTTAGCTGAAATTCAGTTGTTCTTGCGCTTCTATAAGTTTCTAATCAGTAGTTTCAGCATTGTTACAGCGAAAGAAGCCAACTTAAATCGTATTTACTCCATTTTTTGGCCTTTTTTCATCTTTTCATATAATTTACGTAGACGCTCCATACTGTTCCATACTAAAACTTAAATTTTTCAAATTTTTCTTCGAATCTCAATATTTTTTGATTCAATATCATTCGCTGGGACCGTGTAAGCACATCGCCGTTGTCTTTGGCGCGCTGCTGCCCATATTGAATTAATTATAGATTTTCGAAACATCAAATTTTCATATAGAAATTCGAAAAAATTCAAAATCTTCCTAATTTGACCCAATTTGCAAATTGTTTTGATTCAGTATAACTCGCTCGGACTAAATAGACACGCCGCCGCTGTTTTCAGCGCGCTCCGATAAATACTGAATTAATTATTAAATTTAAACACATAGAAAAATCATCTAAATACAGTTTTTCAGCTTTTTTCCAAATTTTTTCTATAGAACACCCCGTCGCTCTCTTCGGCAATCTTGTGCGCGCCGACGAGACCTACCCGTAGACACCCACTTTTCTACCCTCTGACGTCATCGGGGCGAAAAATTGCAAAACTTTCACTTTTTCTTAGCTATACCGAGGTGATGTGGTAAATCGCTGCTCACATACAAACTATCTTAAAAACTGAACTTTTAGCTGAAATTCAGTTGTTCTTGCGCTTCTATAAGTTTCTAATCAGTAGTTTCAGCATTGTTACAGCGAAAGAAGCCAACTTAAATCGTATTTACTCCATTTTTTGGCCTTTTTTCATCTTTTCATATAATTTACGTAGACGCTCCATACTGTTCCATACTAAAACTTAAATTTTTCAAATTTTTCTTCGAATCTCAATATTTTTTGATTCAATATCATTCGCTGGGACCGTGTAAGCACATCGCCGTTGTCTTTGGCGCGCTGCTGCCCATATTGAATTAATTATAGATTTTCGAAACATCAAATTTTCATATAGAAATTCGAAAAAATTCAAAATCTTCCTAATTTGACCCAATTTGCAAATTGTTTTGATTCAGTATAACTCGCTCGGACTAAATAGACACGCCGCCGCTGTTTTCAGCGCGCTCCGATAAATACTGAATTAATTATTAAATTTAAACACATAGAAAAATCATCTAAATACAGTTTTTCAGCTTTTTTCCAAATTTTTTCTATAGAACACCCCGTCGCTCTCTTCGGCAATCTTGTGCGCGCCGACGAGACCTACCCGTAGACACCCACTTTTCTACCCTCTGACGTCATCGGGGCGAAAAATTGCAAAACTTTCACTTTTTCTTAGCTATACCGAGGTGATGTGGTAAATCGCTGCTCACATACAAACTATCTTAAAAACTGAACTTTTAGCTGAAATTCAGTTGTTCTTGCGCTTCTATAAGTTTCTAATCAGTAGTTTCAGCATTGTTACAGCGAAAGAAGCCAACTTAAATCGTATTTACTCCATTTTTTGGCCTTTTTTCATCTTTTCATATAATTTACGTAGACGCTCCATACTGTTCCATACTAAAACTTAAATTTTTCAAATTTTTCTTCGAATCTCAATATTTTTTGATTCAATATCATTCGCTGGGACCGTGTAAGCACATCGCCGTTGTCTTTGGCGCGCTGCTGCCCATATTGAATTAATTATAGATTTTCGAAACATCAAATTTTCATATAGAAATTCGAAAAAATTCAAAATCTTCCTAATTTGACCCAATTTGCAAATTGTTTTGATTCAGTATAACTCGCTCGGACTAAATAGACACGCCGCCGCTGTTTTCAGCGCGCTCCGATAAATACTGAATTAATTATTAAATTTAAACACATAGAAAAATCATCTAAATACAGTTTTTCAGCTTTTTTCCAAATTTTTTCTATAGAACACCCCGTCGCTCTCTTCGGCAATCTTGTGCGCGCCGACGAGACCTACCCGTAGACACCCACTTTTCTACCCTCTGACGTCATCGGGGCGAAAAATTGCAAAACTTTCACTTTTTCTTAGCTATACCGAGGTGATGTGGTAAATCGCTGCTCACATACAAACTATCTTAAAAACTGAACTTTTAGCTGAAATTCAGTTGTTCTTGCGCTTCTATAAGTTTCTAATCAGTAGTTTCAGCATTGTTACAGCGAAAGAAGCCAACTTAAATCGTATTTACTCCATTTTTTGGCCTTTTTTCATCTTTTCATATAATTTACGTAGACGCTCCATACTGTTCCATACTAAAACTTAAATTTTTCAAATTTTTCTTCGAATCTCAATATTTTTTGATTCAATATCATTCGCTGGGACCGTGTAAGCACATCGCCGTTGTCTTTGGCGCGCTGCTGCCCATATTGAATTAATTATAGATTTTCGAAACATCAAATTTTCATATAGAAATTCGAAAAAATTCAAAATCTTCCTAATTTGACCCAATTTGCAAATTGTTTTGATTCAGTATAACTCGCTCGGACTAAATAGACACGCCGCCGCTGTTTTCAGCGCGCTCCGATAAATACTGAATTAATTATTAAATTTAAACACATAGAAAAATCATCTAAATACAGTTTTTCAGCTTTTTTCCAAATTTTTTCTATAGAACACCCCGTCGCTCTCTTCGGCAATCTTGTGCGCGCCGACGAGACCTACCCGTAGACACCCACTTTTCTACCCTCTGACGTCATCGGGGCGAAAAATTGCAAAACTTTCACTTTTTCTTAGCTATACCGAGGTGATGTGGTAAATCGCTGCTCACATACAAACTATCTTAAAAACTGAACTTTTA
Organism: Udea olivalis; assembly: GCA_947369235.1. Lineage (NCBI taxonomy): Eukaryota > Metazoa > Arthropoda > Insecta > Lepidoptera > Crambidae > Udea > Udea olivalis. Next base: position 8,569 of record CANBKU010000015.1, on the reverse strand, counting down.
GCTGAAATTCAGTTGTTCTTGCGCTTCTATAAGTTTCTAATCAGTAGTTTCAGCATTGTTACAGCGAAAGAAGCCAACTTAAATCGTATTTACTCCATTTTTTGGCCTTTTTTCATCTTTTCATATAATTTACGTAGACGCTCCATACTGTTCCATACTAAAACTTAAATTTTTCAAATTTTTCTTCGAATCTCAATATTTTTTGATTCAATATCATTCGCTGGGACCGTGTAAGCACATCGCCGTTGTCTTTGGCGCGCTGCTGCCCATATTGAATTAATTATAGATTTTCGAAACATCAAATTTTCATATAGAAATTCGAAAAAATTCAAAATCTTCCTAATTTGACCCAATTTGCAAATTGTTTTGATTCAGTATAACTCGCTCGGACTAAATAGACACGCCGCCGCTGTTTTCAGCGCGCTCCGATAAATACTGAATTAATTATTAAATTTAAACACATAGAAAAATCATCTAAATACAGTTTTTCAGCTTTTTTCCAAATTTTTTCTATAGAACACCCCGTCGCTCTCTTCGGCAATCTTGTGCGCGCCGACGAGACCTACCCGTAGACACCCACTTTTCTACCCTCTGACGTCATCGGGGCGAAAAATTGCAAAACTTTCACTTTTTCTTAGCTATACCGAGGTGATGTGGTAAATCGCTGCTCACATACAAACTATCTTAAAAACTGAACTTTTAGCTGAAATTCAGTTGTTCTTGCGCTTCTATAAGTTTCTAATCAGTAGTTTCAGCATTGTTACAGCGAAAGAAGCCAACTTAAATCGTATTTACTCCATTTTTTGGCCTTTTTTCATCTTTTCATATAATTTACGTAGACGCTCCATACTGTTCCATACTAAAACTTAAATTTTTCAAATTTTTCTTCGAATCTCAATATTTTTTGATTCAATATCATTCGCTGGGACCGTGTAAGCACATCGCCGTTGTCTTTGGCGCGCTGCTGCCCATATTGAATTAATTATAGATTTTCGAAACATCAAATTTTCATATAGAAATTCGAAAAAATTCAAAATCTTCCTAATTTGACCCAATTTGCAAATTGTTTTGATTCAGTATAACTCGCTCGGACTAAATAGACACGCCGCCGCTGTTTTCAGCGCGCTCCGATAAATACTGAATTAATTATTAAATTTAAACACATAGAAAAATCATCTAAATACAGTTTTTCAGCTTTTTTCCAAATTTTTTCTATAGAACACCCCGTCGCTCTCTTCGGCAATCTTGTGCGCGCCGACGAGACCTACCCGTAGACACCCACTTTTCTACCCTCTGACGTCATCGGGGCGAAAAATTGCAAAACTTTCACTTTTTCTTAGCTATACCGAGGTGATGTGGTAAATCGCTGCTCACATACAAACTATCTTAAAAACTGAACTTTTAGCTGAAATTCAGTTGTTCTTGCGCTTCTATAAGTTTCTAATCAGTAGTTTCAGCATTGTTACAGCGAAAGAAGCCAACTTAAATCGTATTTACTCCATTTTTTGGCCTTTTTTCATCTTTTCATATAATTTACGTAGACGCTCCATACTGTTCCATACTAAAACTTAAATTTTTCAAATTTTTCTTCGAATCTCAATATTTTTTGATTCAATATCATTCGCTGGGACCGTGTAAGCACATCGCCGTTGTCTTTGGCGCGCTGCTGCCCATATTGAATTAATTATAGATTTTCGAAACATCAAATTTTCATATAGAAATTCGAAAAAATTCAAAATCTTCCTAATTTGACCCAATTTGCAAATTGTTTTGATTCAGTATAACTCGCTCGGACTAAATAGACACGCCGCCGCTGTTTTCAGCGCGCTCCGATAAATACTGAATTAATTATTAAATTTAAACACATAGAAAAATCATCTAAATACAGTTTTTCAGCTTTTTTCCAAATTTTTTCTATAGAACACCCCGTCGCTCTCTTCGGCAATCTTGTGCGCGCCGACGAGACCTACCCGTAGACACCCACTTTTCTACCCTCTGACGTCATCGGGGCGAAAAATTGCAAAACTTTCACTTTTTCTTAGCTATACCGAGGTGATGTGGTAAATCGCTGCTCACATACAAACTATCTTAAAAACTGAACTTTTAGCTGAAATTCAGTTGTTCTTGCGCTTCTATAAGTTTCTAATCAGTAGTTTCAGCATTGTTACAGCGAAAGAAGCCAACTTAAATCGTATTTACTCCATTTTTTGGCCTTTTTTCATCTTTTCATATAATTTACGTAGACGCTCCATACTGTTCCATACTAAAACTTAAATTTTTCAAATTTTTCTTCGAATCTCAATATTTTTTGATTCAATATCATTCGCTGGGACCGTGTAAGCACATCGCCGTTGTCTTTGGCGCGCTGCTGCCCATATTGAATTAATTATAGATTTTCGAAACATCAAATTTTCATATAGAAATTCGAAAAAATTCAAAATCTTCCTAATTTGACCCAATTTGCAAATTGTTTTGATTCAGTATAACTCGCTCGGACTAAATAGACACGCCGCCGCTGTTTTCAGCGCGCTCCGATAAATACTGAATTAATTATTAAATTTAAACACATAGAAAAATCATCTAAATACAGTTTTTCAGCTTTTTTCCAAATTTTTTCTATAGAACACCCCGTCGCTCTCTTCGGCAATCTTGTGCGCGCCGACGAGACCTACCCGTAGACACCCACTTTTCTACCCTCTGACGTCATCGGGGCGAAAAATTGCAAAACTTTCACTTTTTCTTAGCTATACCGAGGTGATGTGGTAAATCGCTGCTCACATACAAACTATCTTAAAAACTGAACTTTTAGCTGAAATTCAGTTGTTCTTGCGCTTCTATAAGTTTCTAATCAGTAGTTTCAGCATTGTTACAGCGAAAGAAGCCAACTTAAATCGTATTTACTCCATTTTTTGGCCTTTTTTCATCTTTTCATATAATTTACGTAGACGCTCCATACTGTTCCATACTAAAACTTAAATTTTTCAAATTTTTCTTCGAATCTCAATATTTTTTGATTCAATATCATTCGCTGGGACCGTGTAAGCACATCGCCGTTGTCTTTGGCGCGCTGCTGCCCATATTGAATTAATTATAGATTTTCGAAACATCAAATTTTCATATAGAAATTCGAAAAAATTCAAAATCTTCCTAATTTGACCCAATTTGCAAATTGTTTTGATTCAGTATAACTCGCTCGGACTAAATAGACACGCCGCCGCTGTTTTCAGCGCGCTCCGATAAATACTGAATTAATTATTAAATTTAAACACATAGAAAAATCATCTAAATACAGTTTTTCAGCTTTTTTCCAAATTTTTTCTATAGAACACCCCGTCGCTCTCTTCGGCAATCTTGTGCGCGCCGACGAGACCTACCCGTAGACACCCACTTTTCTACCCTCTGACGTCATCGGGGCGAAAAATTGCAAAACTTTCACTTTTTCTTAGCTATACCGAGGTGATGTGGTAAAGGGGTACCCCCCACAAGTGACTTCCGCGTAGTGTACCCCGGGCAACGTTGTTTCAGTGACCACCGTAACGGAGTGGCACTGGACAACGGCAACAACTTGTGGCCTTCATTGCAAACATCTCCCTGCCTTCTTTGCAATGTCGGATTTGACGAACTCTTCGTCTCTAGCGCGCGGGCCAAGTCCTTCTCAGGGCTTGGCTGCAGCTGCTGCTTTATCCTCTCCCGGTGTGACTGGTCCTTTTCAGGATAAGTCACCCGACAACCTGGCTGTGTCTCTGGACTCTGTTTCGGCTCACGGAATGGACTCTGACGAACTGGCGGTGGGAGCGTCGGCCCCGATGGTCGTCGCTTCTGCCAAAAACTCTGGCCTACCCATAACGGACCGATCGGCTGCTGGCTCGTCCGGCAAGTCGCTGCCTGCTGTCTCCGGCAGTAAATTCTTTTGCGCCGAAGACATTGATGTGTCCGACTCGGACGACACCCTTCAGGGTATGTCCGACGCGGTTTCCGTCATGAGCGACAACGCTGACGGAAGCCGTACGGGATTTTTGAGGCCGCGCAAGCGCATGGCCACTGAGGATGACTCAGGTTCGGCGAAATCCTCTTCGTCGAAGAAGCCGTCGGCCAAGCGCGGTCGAGGTCGCCCACCAAAGTCGGGCGACACTTCCTTAGCCGAAAGCAAGGCCAAGCTGGCGGTGGCCAAACGGGCTTTGCTGTCGGCTGAGCTTGAGGAGCAGGTTGCTGCAAAAGAGCGCCGCACCCTACAGCGGCTTACTAAAAAGAAAGTGAGTCAGGTGGACTACTCGGCTATGTCGATGGCTGACCTAGAGTCGCTCGCGAAGGAGGACGCCGAGGACATCATTGGCATTGGCAGCAAGTCCGGAAAGGTGGCACTCCGGAAAGCCCTAAAGGACCACGCTCTGTCCTTCCTCAGCGTCGCGTCCGAGATGGCAAGGAGGAGTGTCTCCGATGAGACTGCCGCCTTACAGGCGACTGTCAAGCGGCTCTCGGAGGAGCTCGAAGCCATGGCCAAAGAGCTGGCCGCCTTGCGGGCGGGACAGGCCGGCGATCCTAAATCGCCCGCGCGCAAATCGCCTCCACCCATCCCGGAGCCCATAATCCCAGTTCCGGCTCCAATGGGCTTGGAGGCCAGACTGGAGTCCTTCCTAGAGAAGAAGTTCGCGGAGGAGCGCAGATACACTCGTGCCTGCTTTGCAGGCATCGAGGATCGCCTCCTCCCGGAGAAGAGGCTCCGTCCGCCGCTCGCACACGAGCTGAAGAAAATTGTGGTTGAGCCCGTAATTGATGCCGAGGTTTCTAAACCTCCCCTACCGCCCAAGGGCAAGGGCAAGGGCAAGGGCAAGGGCAAGGGCAAGGGCAAGAAGTCGAGGGACCCCGAGACTTCCACCCCGGTCGCTCTCAGCGCCCAGGTTCCGTCCCTCGGCTCCACCGCTGAGGCCCCTGTGGCCAATCTGGCACCTCAGGTGCCGACGGAGGAGGATGTGCTTCTCCCGTCGACGACCCTAGCCAATGAAGGCTGGAACAAGGTCGTCGGCCGGAAGGCCAAGGCCAAGGCCAGAAAGGCGCAGAACCCCAAGGTGTCGGCCCCTGCGACCACTTCAGGGGCAAACAAGAAAGGGCAGGGGAAGAAGAGGGTGGGCGAGTCCTCCTCTGCCCCAGCGGCCAGTAAAGCCGGCAAGAAAAAACTGGTCTCCCCCCGATCCGCAGCTGTCGTCGTGACCTTGACGGACGAGGCAGTAAAAAAGGGGGAGACATATGAGACTGTCCTCAAACGGGCTCGAGAGGCCATCGGCGACGCCTCTGCCTTAGGTGTCATGCCGAGAAGGTGCCGCACCACTCAAACGGGCGCTCGATTATTTGAGTTCCCGGGAGCGCAGAGCGGCACCCAGGCGGACACCTTCGCAGAGAAGCTGCGTCAGGTGGTGACGGGTGCGGCCAATGTGGCCCGTCCAATCAAATGCACCTCCTTGCAAGTGGCGGATCTAGATGACTCCGTCACTAAGCAGGAGGTGGCTATGAAGGTAGCAGAAATTGGCGGCTGTCCGGTGGAACAGGTTAAGGTCGGTGAAATACGCACCGGCCGCGGAGGTGTTGGGACAATGCGCCTCCAGTGCCCCACCACAGCTGCCAAATCCGTGCTCAGCGCTGGCCGACTGGTGATCGGCTGGAGCTCGGCATCCGTTCGCGCACTTGAGGACGAACCCCTCAGGTGCTTCAAGTGCTTGGGCACCGGACATACCAGGCCGCGCTGCCCCTCCTCTGCAGACCGCACGGAACTCTGTTTCAGGTGCGGAGTCGAGGGACACAAGGCGAACGGTTGCACAGCCGAACCCAAGTGCGCCGTTTGCGCCGCTAGTGGCCGGCCAGCTGGGCACGTCATGAGGGGGAGCAAGTGCAATCCCCCTCCCACGAAGGGTAAACAGCCGGCGCTGACCAAGGCCGCCGCTACTGTTGGTGCCGGTCCTTCAGCGGCGCAAGATGGTGCAATGTCCGAATAATGAATCAGGTCGGACATTGCACATTCTTACAGGGTAACCTGAACCACTGCCGCTCGGCCCAGGACCTAATGTCCCAGACCCTGGCTGAGTGGCAGGTGAACATCGCCGTTGTGGCCGAGCCCTACTTCATCCAAGATCGCTGGTTCGGCGATCTGGATGGAGTAGTGGCCATACTCACCCGGCCTGCTCCGGATTTTCCCCCCCTTTCCTTATTGGAAAGGGGGTCAGGCTATATTGCCGTCTCCGGGGGGGATTTCGCCGTGGTGGGAGTCTATTTCTCCCCCACCCGGCCCTACAGGGAATTTGAGGACTTCCTCGACTCCCTGTCCGCGGTTTTGGGCCGATTGGCACCGCGGCGGCTGCTCCTCGCCGGAGACTTCAATGCGAAGTCGACGGCGTGGGGTAACCCGACCACGGAAGGCCGTGGTAGGGCCCTACAGACGTGGGCAGTGTCACGCGGCCTGTCCCTACTCAACAGGGGCAGGACGCACACGTGTGTCCGATATAATGGTGGGTCGGTGGTCGATATCACCTTCGCCACTCCTGCACTGGCCGCCCTTATCACGGACTGGCGCGTGGACCCGGCGGAGACTCTTTCGGACCACAAATTCATCAGGTTCGAGATCTCCAACCGGGGTCCACAAGGAAGGGCTCCAAAGCCGGCGTCCCCATTCCCACGCTGGGCACTATCACGGCTCGACCCACAAATGGCGAGGGAGGCTGCGTTCGTCCAGGGGTGGTTCTGCCCACCCCGACCCAACGTCGACGTAGAGGTGGCCGCGTCCCAGCTTCGGGACTCTCTGACCGAGGTGTGTGACTTCTCCATGCCTCGGTCTCGCCGCCCCGATCCCCGACACGCCGTGTATTGGTGGTCGGAGGAGATCGCGGGTCTCCGGGATGCCTGCACTGCGGCCCGGAGAGCATATACGTATTGCAGACGCCGGCGGAGGAGGGTCGACCCGTATGAGGAAACCAACCTCTACGAGGTGTACAGGGCGGCACGGGCCACCTTAAAACACGCCATTGGCCAGGCCAAAGACCGGGCCAGAGCCGAAATGCTCGAGAGTCTCGACCAAGACCCGTGGGGAAGGCCATATAAAGCGGCACGTGCCCAGCTGCGTCCCATTGGCCCCCCCCTGACCGAGACTCTCAACTCGGCTCTCCTGGAGCAGGTGGTCCGGGTTCTTTTTCCGGCTCGCCGCGAGGACTTTGTTCCTCCGGCAATGCCTCCGCACCGTGGCGCGGGCCGACTGCCCGAGGAAATTCCCGGTGTCTCCGCGGAGGAGTTCGGAGCGGTGGAGTTCCGGTTGCGGGGCAAAAAGACGGCTCCAGGTCCGGATGGTCTGCCAGCCAAGGTTGTGGCCATAGCGGCTGGCCAAATGGGGGGAAATTTTAGGGACCTCTTCGACCGGTGTCTCCGGGAGAGGAGGTTTCCCGAGATCTGGAAGGTGGGTCAGCTTTGCCTCATTCAAAAGGCGGGGCGCCCAGCTGACTCACCTTCGGCCTACCGACCGATCATCCTGTTGGATGAAGTGGGGAAGATGTTCGAGAAGGTGGTCTCTTCCCGCCTTCTCGAACACCTACGAGAGGTCGGTCCAGACTTGGCGGACACCCAGTTCGGGTTTCGGGCACGGCGCTCCACCATCGATGCCCTATCTCGTCTCCGGGAAATAACCGTGGAGGCTGAAGAGAGTGGGGAGGGAGTGATTGCGATATCGTTTGATATCAAGAATGCTTTCAACTCCCTTCCTCACTCTACAATATTGGAGTCCCTGAGGTATTTCCGGGTACCCCTGTACTTGCAGGGACTCGTTGAAAGTTACCTCAGGGACAGAGTAATAGTCTACTCGGACAGTCTTGGCGCGATACAGCGCCACACCGTTGAGTCCGGGGTTCCACAGGGGTCGGTGCTGGGGCCGCTCCTGTGGAACATAGGCTACGATTGGCTTCTCCGCAGTGAACTTCTCCCGGGTATGAGCGTAATCTGTTACGCTGATGATACGCTCGTGACTGCCCGGGGGAGGTCCTACAGGGATGCGGCCCTAATAGCCGAAATCGGAGGAGACCTCGTAGCCGACCGGATCGGCCGTCTCGGACTCACGGTGGCGCTTGAAAAGACCGAGGCCATTTGGTTTCATGGGCCTCGGCAACCTCCGGCGCCACCTGACGCACGTATTGTGCTTGGGGGCATCAGGACGCCGGTGAAGACCGAGTTAAAGTATCTCGGTCTGATGCTTGACTCTAGGTGGCAATTCCTACCCCATTTCCGTGAATTGTCACCTAGGCTGCTCAAGGCAGCCAATAGTCTCAGTTGGCTGATGCCGAACACTGGCGGTCCGGGGTCGAAATGCCGGAGTAATACTCCGGCATTTTAAGGAGCATGGCCCTTTATGGCGCCCCCATTTGGGCAGCGGCCCTCTCCAAAAAGAGGAACGCCTGCCTCCTCCGAGCGCCCCAACGGGCGATTGCGCAACGGGCCGTAAGAGCTTACCGCACCGTAAGCTTCTCTGCGGCCTGTGCGCTGGCAGGCACCGCTCCCTGGGAGCTGGAGGCGGGCGTGTTGGCGGCCGTGTACCGCTGGA
>CANBKU010000014.1:0-57000 GCA_947369235.1 Udea olivalis | reverse complement strand
CGGCCGCCAAGAGGGCCGCGGGCGAACCCTTTTGCCCTGAAGAGCGGAAGGCCGTCCGCAGGGAGGCGTATAAAGGCCTGGTTCGATTGTGGACGGCGGACCTGAGAGGTGCGGAGTCTGGCCGTCGAACCCTGGAGGCGCTCGCTCCGGTCCTTGAACGGTGGCTTGAGCGGCCGCATGGCTCCCTCTCCTACAGGATGGTGCAAGTGATGACCGGGCATGGATGCTTTGGCTCTTACTTGCACCGCATCCGTCGAGAGGGAGCACCACTCTGCCATGAGTGCGGCGCTGTGGAGGACACGGCGCACCACACACTAGCGGTGTGCCAAAAGTGGGCCCCGCAGCGCAGTGCGCTTATTGCAAAGGTGGGCCAGGACCTCACTCTGCCCAGCATAGTGCTTGCACTGCTGGCAGATAAAGAGGCCTGGAGAGCTTTCGCCACCTTCTGTGAGGAGGTGGTGACTGCCAAGGAAGCCGCGGAGCGCGCGCGGGAAGAAGATCCCGACGCTGATCTGCTCCGCAGGGCGAGGAGGGGGGGAAGACGGCGACCACCTGTTCGTCGCCTCCAACCTCTCCGTGGAGGAGGCCAGCTGGCGCTCGGTACGGGGGTCCCCGCGCCGGCATTGCACAGGCCTCCACCATCGCCTGGTAGGGACGGCTCGACACCCTCGGCTGTCCCTATCGACCCCTCCTCTAGAAGGGGGGGTCGCTTCCGGCCCGCCGTGTAGGCGGGCCCCGTCCGGGGGAACGCGTAGAAGGCTTCGTGCTACTTACCGTGCTCCCCCACTATGGACGATGAGAGGGAGTAGTAGGGTTTTTAGTCGGTAGGCCACTGGGCGGTTTCCTTTAATAGGAAGTCCCCCCAGTGGAGAGTCCGACATAACCCGTCCGCCCCCCGGTGGACGGGTATGCGTAAGGCATTTCCCCTACTTAAAAAAAAAAAAAAAAAAAAAAAAGGTGATGTGGTAAATCGCTGCTCACATACAAACTATCTTAAAAACTGAACTTTTAGCTGAAATTCAGTTGTTCTTGCGCTTCTATAAGTTTCTAATCAGTAGTTTCAGCATTGTTACAGCGAAAGAAGCCAACTTAAATCGTATTTACTCCATTTTTTGGCCTTTTTTCATCTTTTCATATAATTTACGTAGACGCTCCATACTGTTCCATACTAAAACTTAAATTTTTCAAATTTTTCTTCGAATCTCAATATTTTTTGATTCAATATCATTCGCTGGGACCGTGTAAGCACATCGCCGTTGTCTTTGGCGCGCTGCTGCCCATATTGAATTAATTATAGATTTTCGAAACATCAAATTTTCATATAGAAATTCGAAAAAATTCAAAATCTTCCTAATTTGACCCAATTTGCAAATTGTTTTGATTCAGTATAACTCGCTCGGACTAAATAGACACGCCGCCGCTGTTTTCAGCGCGCTCCGATAAATACTGAATTAATTATTAAATTTAAACACATAGAAAAATCATCTAAATACAGTTTTTCAGCTTTTTTCCAAATTTTTTCTATAGAACACCCCGTCGCTCTCTTCGGCAATCTTGTGCGCGCCGACGAGACCTACCCGTAGACACCCACTTTTCTACCCTCTGACGTCATCGGGGCGAAAAATTGCAAAACTTTCACTTTTTCTTAGCTATACCGAGGTGATGTGGTAAATCGCTGCTCACATACAAACTATCTTAAAAACTGAACTTTTAGCTGAAATTCAGTTGTTCTTGCGCTTCTATAAGTTTCTAATCAGTAGTTTCAGCATTGTTACAGCGAAAGAAGCCAACTTAAATCGTATTTACTCCATTTTTTGGCCTTTTTTCATCTTTTCATATAATTTACGTAGACGCTCCATACTGTTCCATACTAAAACTTAAATTTTTCAAATTTTTCTTCGAATCTCAATATTTTTTGATTCAATATCATTCGCTGGGACCGTGTAAGCACATCGCCGTTGTCTTTGGCGCGCTGCTGCCCATATTGAATTAATTATAGATTTTCGAAACATCAAATTTTCATATAGAAATTCGAAAAAATTCAAAATCTTCCTAATTTGACCCAATTTGCAAATTGTTTTGATTCAGTATAACTCGCTCGGACTAAATAGACACGCCGCCGCTGTTTTCAGCGCGCTCCGATAAATACTGAATTAATTATTAAATTTAAACACATAGAAAAATCATCTAAATACAGTTTTTCAGCTTTTTTCCAAATTTTTTCTATAGAACACCCCGTCGCTCTCTTCGGCAATCTTGTGCGCGCCGACGAGACCTACCCGTAGACACCCACTTTTCTACCCTCTGACGTCATCGGGGCGAAAAATTGCAAAACTTTCACTTTTTCTTAGCTATACCGAGGTGATGTGGTAAATCGCTGCTCACATACAAACTATCTTAAAAACTGAACTTTTAGCTGAAATTCAGTTGTTCTTGCGCTTCTATAAGTTTCTAATCAGTAGTTTCAGCATTGTTACAGCGAAAGAAGCCAACTTAAATCGTATTTACTCCATTTTTTGGCCTTTTTTCATCTTTTCATATAATTTACGTAGACGCTCCATACTGTTCCATACTAAAACTTAAATTTTTCAAATTTTTCTTCGAATCTCAATATTTTTTGATTCAATATCATTCGCTGGGACCGTGTAAGCACATCGCCGTTGTCTTTGGCGCGCTGCTGCCCATATTGAATTAATTATAGATTTTCGAAACATCAAATTTTCATATAGAAATTCGAAAAAATTCAAAATCTTCCTAATTTGACCCAATTTGCAAATTGTTTTGATTCAGTATAACTCGCTCGGACTAAATAGACACGCCGCCGCTGTTTTCAGCGCGCTCCGATAAATACTGAATTAATTATTAAATTTAAACACATAGAAAAATCATCTAAATACAGTTTTTCAGCTTTTTTCCAAATTTTTTCTATAGAACACCCCGTCGCTCTCTTCGGCAATCTTGTGCGCGCCGACGAGACCTACCCGTAGACACCCACTTTTCTACCCTCTGACGTCATCGGGGCGAAAAATTGCAAAACTTTCACTTTTTCTTAGCTATACCGAGGTGATGTGGTAAATCGCTGCTCACATACAAACTATCTTAAAAACTGAACTTTTAGCTGAAATTCAGTTGTTCTTGCGCTTCTATAAGTTTCTAATCAGTAGTTTCAGCATTGTTACAGCGAAAGAAGCCAACTTAAATCGTATTTACTCCATTTTTTGGCCTTTTTTCATCTTTTCATATAATTTACGTAGACGCTCCATACTGTTCCATACTAAAACTTAAATTTTTCAAATTTTTCTTCGAATCTCAATATTTTTTGATTCAATATCATTCGCTGGGACCGTGTAAGCACATCGCCGTTGTCTTTGGCGCGCTGCTGCCCATATTGAATTAATTATAGATTTTCGAAACATCAAATTTTCATATAGAAATTCGAAAAAATTCAAAATCTTCCTAATTTGACCCAATTTGCAAATTGTTTTGATTCAGTATAACTCGCTCGGACTAAATAGACACGCCGCCGCTGTTTTCAGCGCGCTCCGATAAATACTGAATTAATTATTAAATTTAAACACATAGAAAAATCATCTAAATACAGTTTTTCAGCTTTTTTCCAAATTTTTTCTATAGAACACCCCGTCGCTCTCTTCGGCAATCTTGTGCGCGCCGACGAGACCTACCCGTAGACACCCACTTTTCTACCCTCTGACGTCATCGGGGCGAAAAATTGCAAAACTTTCACTTTTTCTTAGCTATACCGAGGTGATGTGGTAAATCGCTGCTCACATACAAACTATCTTAAAAACTGAACTTTTAGCTGAAATTCAGTTGTTCTTGCGCTTCTATAAGTTTCTAATCAGTAGTTTCAGCATTGTTACAGCGAAAGAAGCCAACTTAAATCGTATTTACTCCATTTTTTGGCCTTTTTTCATCTTTTCATATAATTTACGTAGACGCTCCATACTGTTCCATACTAAAACTTAAATTTTTCAAATTTTTCTTCGAATCTCAATATTTTTTGATTCAATATCATTCGCTGGGACCGTGTAAGCACATCGCCGTTGTCTTTGGCGCGCTGCTGCCCATATTGAATTAATTATAGATTTTCGAAACATCAAATTTTCATATAGAAATTCGAAAAAATTCAAAATCTTCCTAATTTGACCCAATTTGCAAATTGTTTTGATTCAGTATAACTCGCTCGGACTAAATAGACACGCCGCCGCTGTTTTCAGCGCGCTCCGATAAATACTGAATTAATTATTAAATTTAAACACATAGAAAAATCATCTAAATACAGTTTTTCAGCTTTTTTCCAAATTTTTTCTATAGAACACCCCGTCGCTCTCTTCGGCAATCTTGTGCGCGCCGACGAGACCTACCCGTAGACACCCACTTTTCTACCCTCTGACGTCATCGGGGCGAAAAATTGCAAAACTTTCACTTTTTCTTAGCTATACCGAGGTGATGTGGTAAATCGCTGCTCACATACAAACTATCTTAAAAACTGAACTTTTAGCTGAAATTCAGTTGTTCTTGCGCTTCTATAAGTTTCTAATCAGTAGTTTCAGCATTGTTACAGCGAAAGAAGCCAACTTAAATCGTATTTACTCCATTTTTTGGCCTTTTTTCATCTTTTCATATAATTTACGTAGACGCTCCATACTGTTCCATACTAAAACTTAAATTTTTCAAATTTTTCTTCGAATCTCAATATTTTTTGATTCAATATCATTCGCTGGGACCGTGTAAGCACATCGCCGTTGTCTTTGGCGCGCTGCTGCCCATATTGAATTAATTATAGATTTTCGAAACATCAAATTTTCATATAGAAATTCGAAAAAATTCAAAATCTTCCTAATTTGACCCAATTTGCAAATTGTTTTGATTCAGTATAACTCGCTCGGACTAAATAGACACGCCGCCGCTGTTTTCAGCGCGCTCCGATAAATACTGAATTAATTATTAAATTTAAACACATAGAAAAATCATCTAAATACAGTTTTTCAGCTTTTTTCCAAATTTTTTCTATAGAACACCCCGTCGCTCTCTTCGGCAATCTTGTGCGCGCCGACGAGACCTACCCGTAGACACCCACTTTTCTACCCTCTGACGTCATCGGGGCGAAAAATTGCAAAACTTTCACTTTTTCTTAGCTATACCGAGGTGATGTGGTAAATCGCTGCTCACATACAAACTATCTTAAAAACTGAACTTTTAGCTGAAATTCAGTTGTTCTTGCGCTTCTATAAGTTTCTAATCAGTAGTTTCAGCATTGTTACAGCGAAAGAAGCCAACTTAAATCGTATTTACTCCATTTTTTGGCCTTTTTTCATCTTTTCATATAATTTACGTAGACGCTCCATACTGTTCCATACTAAAACTTAAATTTTTCAAATTTTTCTTCGAATCTCAATATTTTTTGATTCAATATCATTCGCTGGGACCGTGTAAGCACATCGCCGTTGTCTTTGGCGCGCTGCTGCCCATATTGAATTAATTATAGATTTTCGAAACATCAAATTTTCATATAGAAATTCGAAAAAATTCAAAATCTTCCTAATTTGACCCAATTTGCAAATTGTTTTGATTCAGTATAACTCGCTCGGACTAAATAGACACGCCGCCGCTGTTTTCAGCGCGCTCCGATAAATACTGAATTAATTATTAAATTTAAACACATAGAAAAATCATCTAAATACAGTTTTTCAGCTTTTTTCCAAATTTTTTCTATAGAACACCCCGTCGCTCTCTTCGGCAATCTTGTGCGCGCCGACGAGACCTACCCGTAGACACCCACTTTTCTACCCTCTGACGTCATCGGGGCGAAAAATTGCAAAACTTTCACTTTTTCTTAGCTATACCGAGGTGATGTGGTAAATCGCTGCTCACATACAAACTATCTTAAAAACTGAACTTTTAGCTGAAATTCAGTTGTTCTTGCGCTTCTATAAGTTTCTAATCAGTAGTTTCAGCATTGTTACAGCGAAAGAAGCCAACTTAAATCGTATTTACTCCATTTTTTGGCCTTTTTTCATCTTTTCATATAATTTACGTAGACGCTCCATACTGTTCCATACTAAAACTTAAATTTTTCAAATTTTTCTTCGAATCTCAATATTTTTTGATTCAATATCATTCGCTGGGACCGTGTAAGCACATCGCCGTTGTCTTTGGCGCGCTGCTGCCCATATTGAATTAATTATAGATTTTCGAAACATCAAATTTTCATATAGAAATTCGAAAAAATTCAAAATCTTCCTAATTTGACCCAATTTGCAAATTGTTTTGATTCAGTATAACTCGCTCGGACTAAATAGACACGCCGCCGCTGTTTTCAGCGCGCTCCGATAAATACTGAATTAATTATTAAATTTAAACACATAGAAAAATCATCTAAATACAGTTTTTCAGCTTTTTTCCAAATTTTTTCTATAGAACACCCCGTCGCTCTCTTCGGCAATCTTGTGCGCGCCGACGAGACCTACCCGTAGACACCCACTTTTCTACCCTCTGACGTCATCGGGGCGAAAAATTGCAAAACTTTCACTTTTTCTTAGCTATACCGAGGTGATGTGGTAAATCGCTGCTCACATACAAACTATCTTAAAAACTGAACTTTTAGCTGAAATTCAGTTGTTCTTGCGCTTCTATAAGTTTCTAATCAGTAGTTTCAGCATTGTTACAGCGAAAGAAGCCAACTTAAATCGTATTTACTCCATTTTTTGGCCTTTTTTCATCTTTTCATATAATTTACGTAGACGCTCCATACTGTTCCATACTAAAACTTAAATTTTTCAAATTTTTCTTCGAATCTCAATATTTTTTGATTCAATATCATTCGCTGGGACCGTGTAAGCACATCGCCGTTGTCTTTGGCGCGCTGCTGCCCATATTGAATTAATTATAGATTTTCGAAACATCAAATTTTCATATAGAAATTCGAAAAAATTCAAAATCTTCCTAATTTGACCCAATTTGCAAATTGTTTTGATTCAGTATAACTCGCTCGGACTAAATAGACACGCCGCCGCTGTTTTCAGCGCGCTCCGATAAATACTGAATTAATTATTAAATTTAAACACATAGAAAAATCATCTAAATACAGTTTTTCAGCTTTTTTCCAAATTTTTTCTATAGAACACCCCGTCGCTCTCTTCGGCAATCTTGTGCGCGCCGACGAGACCTACCCGTAGACACCCACTTTTCTACCCTCTGACGTCATCGGGGCGAAAAATTGCAAAACTTTCACTTTTTCTTAGCTATACCGAGGTGATGTGGTAAATCGCTGCTCACATACAAACTATCTTAAAAACTGAACTTTTAGCTGAAATTCAGTTGTTCTTGCGCTTCTATAAGTTTCTAATCAGTAGTTTCAGCATTGTTACAGCGAAAGAAGCCAACTTAAATCGTATTTACTCCATTTTTTGGCCTTTTTTCATCTTTTCATATAATTTACGTAGACGCTCCATACTGTTCCATACTAAAACTTAAATTTTTCAAATTTTTCTTCGAATCTCAATATTTTTTGATTCAATATCATTCGCTGGGACCGTGTAAGCACATCGCCGTTGTCTTTGGCGCGCTGCTGCCCATATTGAATTAATTATAGATTTTCGAAACATCAAATTTTCATATAGAAATTCGAAAAAATTCAAAATCTTCCTAATTTGACCCAATTTGCAAATTGTTTTGATTCAGTATAACTCGCTCGGACTAAATAGACACGCCGCCGCTGTTTTCAGCGCGCTCCGATAAATACTGAATTAATTATTAAATTTAAACACATAGAAAAATCATCTAAATACAGTTTTTCAGCTTTTTTCCAAATTTTTTCTATAGAACACCCCGTCGCTCTCTTCGGCAATCTTGTGCGCGCCGACGAGACCTACCCGTAGACACCCACTTTTCTACCCTCTGACGTCATCGGGGCGAAAAATTGCAAAACTTTCACTTTTTCTTAGCTATACCGAGGTGATGTGGTAAATCGCTGCTCACATACAAACTATCTTAAAAACTGAACTTTTAGCTGAAATTCAGTTGTTCTTGCGCTTCTATAAGTTTCTAATCAGTAGTTTCAGCATTGTTACAGCGAAAGAAGCCAACTTAAATCGTATTTACTCCATTTTTTGGCCTTTTTTCATCTTTTCATATAATTTACGTAGACGCTCCATACTGTTCCATACTAAAACTTAAATTTTTCAAATTTTTCTTCGAATCTCAATATTTTTTGATTCAATATCATTCGCTGGGACCGTGTAAGCACATCGCCGTTGTCTTTGGCGCGCTGCTGCCCATATTGAATTAATTATAGATTTTCGAAACATCAAATTTTCATATAGAAATTCGAAAAAATTCAAAATCTTCCTAATTTGACCCAATTTGCAAATTGTTTTGATTCAGTATAACTCGCTCGGACTAAATAGACACGCCGCCGCTGTTTTCAGCGCGCTCCGATAAATACTGAATTAATTATTAAATTTAAACACATAGAAAAATCATCTAAATACAGTTTTTCAGCTTTTTTCCAAATTTTTTCTATAGAACACCCCGTCGCTCTCTTCGGCAATCTTGTGCGCGCCGACGAGACCTACCCGTAGACACCCACTTTTCTACCCTCTGACGTCATCGGGGCGAAAAATTGCAAAACTTTCACTTTTTCTTAGCTATACCGAGGTGATGTGGTAAATCGCTGCTCACATACAAACTATCTTAAAAACTGAACTTTTAGCTGAAATTCAGTTGTTCTTGCGCTTCTATAAGTTTCTAATCAGTAGTTTCAGCATTGTTACAGCGAAAGAAGCCAACTTAAATCGTATTTACTCCATTTTTTGGCCTTTTTTCATCTTTTCATATAATTTACGTAGACGCTCCATACTGTTCCATACTAAAACTTAAATTTTTCAAATTTTTCTTCGAATCTCAATATTTTTTGATTCAATATCATTCGCTGGGACCGTGTAAGCACATCGCCGTTGTCTTTGGCGCGCTGCTGCCCATATTGAATTAATTATAGATTTTCGAAACATCAAATTTTCATATAGAAATTCGAAAAAATTCAAAATCTTCCTAATTTGACCCAATTTGCAAATTGTTTTGATTCAGTATAACTCGCTCGGACTAAATAGACACGCCGCCGCTGTTTTCAGCGCGCTCCGATAAATACTGAATTAATTATTAAATTTAAACACATAGAAAAATCATCTAAATACAGTTTTTCAGCTTTTTTCCAAATTTTTTCTATAGAACACCCCGTCGCTCTCTTCGGCAATCTTGTGCGCGCCGACGAGACCTACCCGTAGACACCCACTTTTCTACCCTCTGACGTCATCGGGGCGAAAAATTGCAAAACTTTCACTTTTTCTTAGCTATACCGAGGTGATGTGGTAAATCGCTGCTCACATACAAACTATCTTAAAAACTGAACTTTTAGCTGAAATTCAGTTGTTCTTGCGCTTCTATAAGTTTCTAATCAGTAGTTTCAGCATTGTTACAGCGAAAGAAGCCAACTTAAATCGTATTTACTCCATTTTTTGGCCTTTTTTCATCTTTTCATATAATTTACGTAGACGCTCCATACTGTTCCATACTAAAACTTAAATTTTTCAAATTTTTCTTCGAATCTCAATATTTTTTGATTCAATATCATTCGCTGGGACCGTGTAAGCACATCGCCGTTGTCTTTGGCGCGCTGCTGCCCATATTGAATTAATTATAGATTTTCGAAACATCAAATTTTCATATAGAAATTCGAAAAAATTCAAAATCTTCCTAATTTGACCCAATTTGCAAATTGTTTTGATTCAGTATAACTCGCTCGGACTAAATAGACACGCCGCCGCTGTTTTCAGCGCGCTCCGATAAATACTGAATTAATTATTAAATTTAAACACATAGAAAAATCATCTAAATACAGTTTTTCAGCTTTTTTCCAAATTTTTTCTATAGAACACCCCGTCGCTCTCTTCGGCAATCTTGTGCGCGCCGACGAGACCTACCCGTAGACACCCACTTTTCTACCCTCTGACGTCATCGGGGCGAAAAATTGCAAAACTTTCACTTTTTCTTAGCTATACCGAGGTGATGTGGTAAATCGCTGCTCACATACAAACTATCTTAAAAACTGAACTTTTAGCTGAAATTCAGTTGTTCTTGCGCTTCTATAAGTTTCTAATCAGTAGTTTCAGCATTGTTACAGCGAAAGAAGCCAACTTAAATCGTATTTACTCCATTTTTTGGCCTTTTTTCATCTTTTCATATAATTTACGTAGACGCTCCATACTGTTCCATACTAAAACTTAAATTTTTCAAATTTTTCTTCGAATCTCAATATTTTTTGATTCAATATCATTCGCTGGGACCGTGTAAGCACATCGCCGTTGTCTTTGGCGCGCTGCTGCCCATATTGAATTAATTATAGATTTTCGAAACATCAAATTTTCATATAGAAATTCGAAAAAATTCAAAATCTTCCTAATTTGACCCAATTTGCAAATTGTTTTGATTCAGTATAACTCGCTCGGACTAAATAGACACGCCGCCGCTGTTTTCAGCGCGCTCCGATAAATACTGAATTAATTATTAAATTTAAACACATAGAAAAATCATCTAAATACAGTTTTTCAGCTTTTTTCCAAATTTTTTCTATAGAACACCCCGTCGCTCTCTTCGGCAATCTTGTGCGCGCCGACGAGACCTACCCGTAGACACCCACTTTTCTACCCTCTGACGTCATCGGGGCGAAAAATTGCAAAACTTTCACTTTTTCTTAGCTATACCGAGGTGATGTGGTAAATCGCTGCTCACATACAAACTATCTTAAAAACTGAACTTTTAGCTGAAATTCAGTTGTTCTTGCGCTTCTATAAGTTTCTAATCAGTAGTTTCAGCATTGTTACAGCGAAAGAAGCCAACTTAAATCGTATTTACTCCATTTTTTGGCCTTTTTTCATCTTTTCATATAATTTACGTAGACGCTCCATACTGTTCCATACTAAAACTTAAATTTTTCAAATTTTTCTTCGAATCTCAATATTTTTTGATTCAATATCATTCGCTGGGACCGTGTAAGCACATCGCCGTTGTCTTTGGCGCGCTGCTGCCCATATTGAATTAATTATAGATTTTCGAAACATCAAATTTTCATATAGAAATTCGAAAAAATTCAAAATCTTCCTAATTTGACCCAATTTGCAAATTGTTTTGATTCAGTATAACTCGCTCGGACTAAATAGACACGCCGCCGCTGTTTTCAGCGCGCTCCGATAAATACTGAATTAATTATTAAATTTAAACACATAGAAAAATCATCTAAATACAGTTTTTCAGCTTTTTTCCAAATTTTTTCTATAGAACACCCCGTCGCTCTCTTCGGCAATCTTGTGCGCGCCGACGAGACCTACCCGTAGACACCCACTTTTCTACCCTCTGACGTCATCGGGGCGAAAAATTGCAAAACTTTCACTTTTTCTTAGCTATACCGAGGTGATGTGGTAAATCGCTGCTCACATACAAACTATCTTAAAAACTGAACTTTTAGCTGAAATTCAGTTGTTCTTGCGCTTCTATAAGTTTCTAATCAGTAGTTTCAGCATTGTTACAGCGAAAGAAGCCAACTTAAATCGTATTTACTCCATTTTTTGGCCTTTTTTCATCTTTTCATATAATTTACGTAGACGCTCCATACTGTTCCATACTAAAACTTAAATTTTTCAAATTTTTCTTCGAATCTCAATATTTTTTGATTCAATATCATTCGCTGGGACCGTGTAAGCACATCGCCGTTGTCTTTGGCGCGCTGCTGCCCATATTGAATTAATTATAGATTTTCGAAACATCAAATTTTCATATAGAAATTCGAAAAAATTCAAAATCTTCCTAATTTGACCCAATTTGCAAATTGTTTTGATTCAGTATAACTCGCTCGGACTAAATAGACACGCCGCCGCTGTTTTCAGCGCGCTCCGATAAATACTGAATTAATTATTAAATTTAAACACATAGAAAAATCATCTAAATACAGTTTTTCAGCTTTTTTCCAAATTTTTTCTATAGAACACCCCGTCGCTCTCTTCGGCAATCTTGTGCGCGCCGACGAGACCTACCCGTAGACACCCACTTTTCTACCCTCTGACGTCATCGGGGCGAAAAATTGCAAAACTTTCACTTTTTCTTAGCTATACCGAGGTGATGTGGTAAATCGCTGCTCACATACAAACTATCTTAAAAACTGAACTTTTAGCTGAAATTCAGTTGTTCTTGCGCTTCTATAAGTTTCTAATCAGTAGTTTCAGCATTGTTACAGCGAAAGAAGCCAACTTAAATCGTATTTACTCCATTTTTTGGCCTTTTTTCATCTTTTCATATAATTTACGTAGACGCTCCATACTGTTCCATACTAAAACTTAAATTTTTCAAATTTTTCTTCGAATCTCAATATTTTTTGATTCAATATCATTCGCTGGGACCGTGTAAGCACATCGCCGTTGTCTTTGGCGCGCTGCTGCCCATATTGAATTAATTATAGATTTTCGAAACATCAAATTTTCATATAGAAATTCGAAAAAATTCAAAATCTTCCTAATTTGACCCAATTTGCAAATTGTTTTGATTCAGTATAACTCGCTCGGACTAAATAGACACGCCGCCGCTGTTTTCAGCGCGCTCCGATAAATACTGAATTAATTATTAAATTTAAACACATAGAAAAATCATCTAAATACAGTTTTTCAGCTTTTTTCCAAATTTTTTCTATAGAACACCCCGTCGCTCTCTTCGGCAATCTTGTGCGCGCCGACGAGACCTACCCGTAGACACCCACTTTTCTACCCTCTGACGTCATCGGGGCGAAAAATTGCAAAACTTTCACTTTTTCTTAGCTATACCGAGGTGATGTGGTAAATCGCTGCTCACATACAAACTATCTTAAAAACTGAACTTTTAGCTGAAATTCAGTTGTTCTTGCGCTTCTATAAGTTTCTAATCAGTAGTTTCAGCATTGTTACAGCGAAAGAAGCCAACTTAAATCGTATTTACTCCATTTTTTGGCCTTTTTTCATCTTTTCATATAATTTACGTAGACGCTCCATACTGTTCCATACTAAAACTTAAATTTTTCAAATTTTTCTTCGAATCTCAATATTTTTTGATTCAATATCATTCGCTGGGACCGTGTAAGCACATCGCCGTTGTCTTTGGCGCGCTGCTGCCCATATTGAATTAATTATAGATTTTCGAAACATCAAATTTTCATATAGAAATTCGAAAAAATTCAAAATCTTCCTAATTTGACCCAATTTGCAAATTGTTTTGATTCAGTATAACTCGCTCGGACTAAATAGACACGCCGCCGCTGTTTTCAGCGCGCTCCGATAAATACTGAATTAATTATTAAATTTAAACACATAGAAAAATCATCTAAATACAGTTTTTCAGCTTTTTTCCAAATTTTTTCTATAGAACACCCCGTCGCTCTCTTCGGCAATCTTGTGCGCGCCGACGAGACCTACCCGTAGACACCCACTTTTCTACCCTCTGACGTCATCGGGGCGAAAAATTGCAAAACTTTCACTTTTTCTTAGCTATACCGAGGTGATGTGGTAAATCGCTGCTCACATACAAACTATCTTAAAAACTGAACTTTTAGCTGAAATTCAGTTGTTCTTGCGCTTCTATAAGTTTCTAATCAGTAGTTTCAGCATTGTTACAGCGAAAGAAGCCAACTTAAATCGTATTTACTCCATTTTTTGGCCTTTTTTCATCTTTTCATATAATTTACGTAGACGCTCCATACTGTTCCATACTAAAACTTAAATTTTTCAAATTTTTCTTCGAATCTCAATATTTTTTGATTCAATATCATTCGCTGGGACCGTGTAAGCACATCGCCGTTGTCTTTGGCGCGCTGCTGCCCATATTGAATTAATTATAGATTTTCGAAACATCAAATTTTCATATAGAAATTCGAAAAAATTCAAAATTTTCCTAATTTGACCCAATTTGCAAATTGTTTTGATTCAGTATAACTCGCTCGGACTAAATAGACACGCCGCCGCTGTTTTCAGCGCGCTCCGATAAATACTGAATTAATTATTAAATTTAAACACATAGAAAAATCATCTAAATACAGTTTTTCAGCTTTTTTCCAAATTTTTTCTATAGAACACCCCGTCGCTCTCTTCGGCAATCTTGTGCGCGCCGACGAGACCTACCCGTAGACACCCACTTTTCTACCCTCTGACGTCATCGGGGCGAAAAATTGCAAAACTTTCACTTTTTCTTAGCTATACCGAGGTGATGTGGTAAATCGCTGCTCACATACAAACTATCTTAAAAACTGAACTTTTAGCTGAAATTCAGTTGTTCTTGCGCTTCTATAAGTTTCTAATCAGTAGTTTCAGCATTGTTACAGCGAAAGAAGCCAACTTAAATCGTATTTACTCCATTTTTTGGCCTTTTTTCATCTTTTCATATAATTTACGTAGACGCTCCATACTGTTCCATACTAAAACTTAAATTTTTCAAATTTTTCTTCGAATCTCAATATTTTTTGATTCAATATCATTCGCTGGGACCGTGTAAGCACATCGCCGTTGTCTTTGGCGCGCTGCTGCCCATATTGAATTAATTATAGATTTTCGAAACATCAAATTTTCATATAGAAATTCGAAAAAATTCAAAATCTTCCTAATTTGACCCAATTTGCAAATTGTTTTGATTCAGTATAACTCGCTCGGACTAAATAGACACGCCGCCGCTGTTTTCAGCGCGCTCCGATAAATACTGAATTAATTATTAAATTTAAACACATAGAAAAATCATCTAAATACAGTTTTTCAGCTTTTTTCCAAATTTTTTCTATAGAACACCCCGTCGCTCTCTTCGGCAATCTTGTGCGCGCCGACGAGACCTACCCGTAGACACCCACTTTTCTACCCTCTGACGTCATCGGGGCGAAAAATTGCAAAACTTTCACTTTTTCTTAGCTATACCGAGGTGATGTGGTAAATCGCTGCTCACATACAAACTATCTTAAAAACTGAACTTTTAGCTGAAATTCAGTTGTTCTTGCGCTTCTATAAGTTTCTAATCAGTAGTTTCAGCATTGTTACAGCGAAAGAAGCCAACTTAAATCGTATTTACTCCATTTTTTGGCCTTTTTTCATCTTTTCATATAATTTACGTAGACGCTCCATACTGTTCCATACTAAAACTTAAATTTTTCAAATTTTTCTTCGAATCTCAATATTTTTTGATTCAATATCATTCGCTGGGACCGTGTAAGCACATCGCCGTTGTCTTTGGCGCGCTGCTGCCCATATTGAATTAATTATAGATTTTCGAAACATCAAATTTTCATATAGAAATTCGAAAAAATTCAAAATCTTCCTAATTTGACCCAATTTGCAAATTGTTTTGATTCAGTATAACTCGCTCGGACTAAATAGACACGCCGCCGCTGTTTTCAGCGCGCTCCGATAAATACTGAATTAATTATTAAATTTAAACACATAGAAAAATCATCTAAATACAGTTTTTCAGCTTTTTTCCAAATTTTTTCTATAGAACACCCCGTCGCTCTCTTCGGCAATCTTGTGCGCGCCGACGAGACCTACCCGTAGACACCCACTTTTCTACCCTCTGACGTCATCGGGGCGAAAAATTGCAAAACTTTCACTTTTTCTTAGCTATACCGAGGTGATGTGGTAAATCGCTGCTCACATACAAACTATCTTAAAAACTGAACTTTTAGCTGAAATTCAGTTGTTCTTGCGCTTCTATAAGTTTCTAATCAGTAGTTTCAGCATTGTTACAGCGAAAGAAGCCAACTTAAATCGTATTTACTCCATTTTTTGGCCTTTTTTCATCTTTTCATATAATTTACGTAGACGCTCCATACTGTTCCATACTAAAACTTAAATTTTTCAAATTTTTCTTCGAATCTCAATATTTTTTGATTCAATATCATTCGCTGGGACCGTGTAAGCACATCGCCGTTGTCTTTGGCGCGCTGCTGCCCATATTGAATTAATTATAGATTTTCGAAACATCAAATTTTCATATAGAAATTCGAAAAAATTCAAAATCTTCCTAATTTGACCCAATTTGCAAATTGTTTTGATTCAGTATAACTCGCTCGGACTAAATAGACACGCCGCCGCTGTTTTCAGCGCGCTCCGATAAATACTGAATTAATTATTAAATTTAAACACATAGAAAAATCATCTAAATACAGTTTTTCAGCTTTTTTCCAAATTTTTTCTATAGAACACCCCGTCGCTCTCTTCGGCAATCTTGTGCGCGCCGACGAGACCTACCCGTAGACACCCACTTTTCTACCCTCTGACGTCATCGGGGCGAAAAATTGCAAAACTTTCACTTTTTCTTAGCTATACCGAGGTGATGTGGTAAATCGCTGCTCACATACAAACTATCTTAAAAACTGAACTTTTAGCTGAAATTCAGTTGTTCTTGCGCTTCTATAAGTTTCTAATCAGTAGTTTCAGCATTGTTACAGCGAAAGAAGCCAACTTAAATCGTATTTACTCCATTTTTTGGCCTTTTTTCATCTTTTCATATAATTTACGTAGACGCTCCATACTGTTCCATACTAAAACTTAAATTTTTCAAATTTTTCTTCGAATCTCAATATTTTTTGATTCAATATCATTCGCTGGGACCGTGTAAGCACATCGCCGTTGTCTTTGGCGCGCTGCTGCCCATATTGAATTAATTATAGATTTTCGAAACATCAAATTTTCATATAGAAATTCGAAAAAATTCAAAATCTTCCTAATTTGACCCAATTTGCAAATTGTTTTGATTCAGTATAACTCGCTCGGACTAAATAGACACGCCGCCGCTGTTTTCAGCGCGCTCCGATAAATACTGAATTAATTATTAAATTTAAACACATAGAAAAATCATCTAAATACAGTTTTTCAGCTTTTTTCCAAATTTTTTCTATAGAACACCCCGTCGCTCTCTTCGGCAATCTTGTGCGCGCCGACGAGACCTACCCGTAGACACCCACTTTTCTACCCTCTGACGTCATCGGGGCGAAAAATTGCAAAACTTTCACTTTTTCTTAGCTATACCGAGGTGATGTGGTAAATCGCTGCTCACATACAAACTATCTTAAAAACTGAACTTTTAGCTGAAATTCAGTTGTTCTTGCGCTTCTATAAGTTTCTAATCAGTAGTTTCAGCATTGTTACAGCGAAAGAAGCCAACTTAAATCGTATTTACTCCATTTTTTGGCCTTTTTTCATCTTTTCATATAATTTACGTAGACGCTCCATACTGTTCCATACTAAAACTTAAATTTTTCAAATTTTTCTTCGAATCTCAATATTTTTTGATTCAATATCATTCGCTGGGACCGTGTAAGCACATCGCCGTTGTCTTTGGCGCGCTGCTGCCCATATTGAATTAATTATAGATTTTCGAAACATCAAATTTTCATATAGAAATTCGAAAAAATTCAAAATCTTCCTAATTTGACCCAATTTGCAAATTGTTTTGATTCAGTATAACTCGCTCGGACTAAATAGACACGCCGCCGCTGTTTTCAGCGCGCTCCGATAAATACTGAATTAATTATTAAATTTAAACACATAGAAAAATCATCTAAATACAGTTTTTCAGCTTTTTTCCAAATTTTTTCTATAGAACACCCCGTCGCTCTCTTCGGCAATCTTGTGCGCGCCGACGAGACCTACCCGTAGACACCCACTTTTCTACCCTCTGACGTCATCGGGGCGAAAAATTGCAAAACTTTCACTTTTTCTTAGCTATACCGAGGTGATGTGGTAAATCGCTGCTCACATACAAACTATCTTAAAAACTGAACTTTTAGCTGAAATTCAGTTGTTCTTGCGCTTCTATAAGTTTCTAATCAGTAGTTTCAGCATTGTTACAGCGAAAGAAGCCAACTTAAATCGTATTTACTCCATTTTTTGGCCTTTTTTCATCTTTTCATATAATTTACGTAGACGCTCCATACTGTTCCATACTAAAACTTAAATTTTTCAAATTTTTCTTCGAATCTCAATATTTTTTGATTCAATATCATTCGCTGGGACCGTGTAAGCACATCGCCGTTGTCTTTGGCGCGCTGCTGCCCATATTGAATTAATTATAGATTTTCGAAACATCAAATTTTCATATAGAAATTCGAAAAAATTCAAAATCTTCCTAATTTG
This sequence comes from Udea olivalis, assembly GCA_947369235.1. NCBI lineage: Eukaryota > Metazoa > Arthropoda > Insecta > Lepidoptera > Crambidae > Udea > Udea olivalis. The sequence continues at coordinate 38,794 of CANBKU010000014.1, read as the reverse complement.
ACCCAATTTGCAAATTGTTTTGATTCAGTATAACTCGCTCGGACTAAATAGACACGCCGCCGCTGTTTTCAGCGCGCTCCGATAAATACTGAATTAATTATTAAATTTAAACACATAGAAAAATCATCTAAATACAGTTTTTCAGCTTTTTTCCAAATTTTTTCTATAGAACACCCCGTCGCTCTCTTCGGCAATCTTGTGCGCGCCGACGAGACCTACCCGTAGACACCCACTTTTCTACCCTCTGACGTCATCGGGGCGAAAAATTGCAAAACTTTCACTTTTTCTTAGCTATACCGAGGTGATGTGGTAAATCGCTGCTCACATACAAACTATCTTAAAAACTGAACTTTTAGCTGAAATTCAGTTGTTCTTGCGCTTCTATAAGTTTCTAATCAGTAGTTTCAGCATTGTTACAGCGAAAGAAGCCAACTTAAATCGTATTTACTCCATTTTTTGGCCTTTTTTCATCTTTTCATATAATTTACGTAGACGCTCCATACTGTTCCATACTAAAACTTAAATTTTTCAAATTTTTCTTCGAATCTCAATATTTTTTGATTCAATATCATTCGCTGGGACCGTGTAAGCACATCGCCGTTGTCTTTGGCGCGCTGCTGCCCATATTGAATTAATTATAGATTTTCGAAACATCAAATTTTCATATAGAAATTCGAAAAAATTCAAAATCTTCCTAATTTGACCCAATTTGCAAATTGTTTTGATTCAGTATAACTCGCTCGGACTAAATAGACACGCCGCCGCTGTTTTCAGCGCGCTCCGATAAATACTGAATTAATTATTAAATTTAAACACATAGAAAAATCATCTAAATACAGTTTTTCAGCTTTTTTCCAAATTTTTTCTATAGAACACCCCGTCGCTCTCTTCGGCAATCTTGTGCGCGCCGACGAGACCTACCCGTAGACACCCACTTTTCTACCCTCTGACGTCATCGGGGCGAAAAATTGCAAAACTTTCACTTTTTCTTAGCTATACCGAGGTGATGTGGTAAATCGCTGCTCACATACAAACTATCTTAAAAACTGAACTTTTAGCTGAAATTCAGTTGTTCTTGCGCTTCTATAAGTTTCTAATCAGTAGTTTCAGCATTGTTACAGCGAAAGAAGCCAACTTAAATCGTATTTACTCCATTTTTTGGCCTTTTTTCATCTTTTCATATAATTTACGTAGACGCTCCATACTGTTCCATACTAAAACTTAAATTTTTCAAATTTTTCTTCGAATCTCAATATTTTTTGATTCAATATCATTCGCTGGGACCGTGTAAGCACATCGCCGTTGTCTTTGGCGCGCTGCTGCCCATATTGAATTAATTATAGATTTTCGAAACATCAAATTTTCATATAGAAATTCGAAAAAATTCAAAATCTTCCTAATTTGACCCAATTTGCAAATTGTTTTGATTCAGTATAACTCGCTCGGACTAAATAGACACGCCGCCGCTGTTTTCAGCGCGCTCCGATAAATACTGAATTAATTATTAAATTTAAACACATAGAAAAATCATCTAAATACAGTTTTTCAGCTTTTTTCCAAATTTTTTCTATAGAACACCCCGTCGCTCTCTTCGGCAATCTTGTGCGCGCCGACGAGACCTACCCGTAGACACCCACTTTTCTACCCTCTGACGTCATCGGGGCGAAAAATTGCAAAACTTTCACTTTTTCTTAGCTATACCGAGGTGATGTGGTAAATCGCTGCTCACATACAAACTATCTTAAAAACTGAACTTTTAGCTGAAATTCAGTTGTTCTTGCGCTTCTATAAGTTTCTAATCAGTAGTTTCAGCATTGTTACAGCGAAAGAAGCCAACTTAAATCGTATTTACTCCATTTTTTGGCCTTTTTTCATCTTTTCATATAATTTACGTAGACGCTCCATACTGTTCCATACTAAAACTTAAATTTTTCAAATTTTTCTTCGAATCTCAATATTTTTTGATTCAATATCATTCGCTGGGACCGTGTAAGCACATCGCCGTTGTCTTTGGCGCGCTGCTGCCCATATTGAATTAATTATAGATTTTCGAAACATCAAATTTTCATATAGAAATTCGAAAAAATTCAAAATCTTCCTAATTTGACCCAATTTGCAAATTGTTTTGATTCAGTATAACTCGCTCGGACTAAATAGACACGCCGCCGCTGTTTTCAGCGCGCTCCGATAAATACTGAATTAATTATTAAATTTAAACACATAGAAAAATCATCTAAATACAGTTTTTCAGCTTTTTTCCAAATTTTTTCTATAGAACACCCCGTCGCTCTCTTCGGCAATCTTGTGCGCGCCGACGAGACCTACCCGTAGACACCCACTTTTCTACCCTCTGACGTCATCGGGGCGAAAAATTGCAAAACTTTCACTTTTTCTTAGCTATACCGAGGTGATGTGGTAAATCGCTGCTCACATACAAACTATCTTAAAAACTGAACTTTTAGCTGAAATTCAGTTGTTCTTGCGCTTCTATAAGTTTCTAATCAGTAGTTTCAGCATTGTTACAGCGAAAGAAGCCAACTTAAATCGTATTTACTCCATTTTTTGGCCTTTTTTCATCTTTTCATATAATTTACGTAGACGCTCCATACTGTTCCATACTAAAACTTAAATTTTTCAAATTTTTCTTCGAATCTCAATATTTTTTGATTCAATATCATTCGCTGGGACCGTGTAAGCACATCGCCGTTGTCTTTGGCGCGCTGCTGCCCATATTGAATTAATTATAGATTTTCGAAACATCAAATTTTCATATAGAAATTCGAAAAAATTCAAAATCTTCCTAATTTGACCCAATTTGCAAATTGTTTTGATTCAGTATAACTCGCTCGGACTAAATAGACACGCCGCCGCTGTTTTCAGCGCGCTCCGATAAATACTGAATTAATTATTAAATTTAAACACATAGAAAAATCATCTAAATACAGTTTTTCAGCTTTTTTCCAAATTTTTTCTATAGAACACCCCGTCGCTCTCTTCGGCAATCTTGTGCGCGCCGACGAGACCTACCCGTAGACACCCACTTTTCTACCCTCTGACGTCATCGGGGCGAAAAATTGCAAAACTTTCACTTTTTCTTAGCTATACCGAGGTGATGTGGTAAATCGCTGCTCACATACAAACTATCTTAAAAACTGAACTTTTAGCTGAAATTCAGTTGTTCTTGCGCTTCTATAAGTTTCTAATCAGTAGTTTCAGCATTGTTACAGCGAAAGAAGCCAACTTAAATCGTATTTACTCCATTTTTTGGCCTTTTTTCATCTTTTCATATAATTTACGTAGACGCTCCATACTGTTCCATACTAAAACTTAAATTTTTCAAATTTTTCTTCGAATCTCAATATTTTTTGATTCAATATCATTCGCTGGGACCGTGTAAGCACATCGCCGTTGTCTTTGGCGCGCTGCTGCCCATATTGAATTAATTATAGATTTTCGAAACATCAAATTTTCATATAGAAATTCGAAAAAATTCAAAATCTTCCTAATTTGACCCAATTTGCAAATTGTTTTGATTCAGTATAACTCGCTCGGACTAAATAGACACGCCGCCGCTGTTTTCAGCGCGCTCCGATAAATACTGAATTAATTATTAAATTTAAACACATAGAAAAATCATCTAAATACAGTTTTTCAGCTTTTTTCCAAATTTTTTCTATAGAACACCCCGTCGCTCTCTTCGGCAATCTTGTGCGCGCCGACGAGACCTACCCGTAGACACCCACTTTTCTACCCTCTGACGTCATCGGGGCGAAAAATTGCAAAACTTTCACTTTTTCTTAGCTATACCGAGGTGATGTGGTAAATCGCTGCTCACATACAAACTATCTTAAAAACTGAACTTTTAGCTGAAATTCAGTTGTTCTTGCGCTTCTATAAGTTTCTAATCAGTAGTTTCAGCATTGTTACAGCGAAAGAAGCCAACTTAAATCGTATTTACTCCATTTTTTGGCCTTTTTTCATCTTTTCATATAATTTACGTAGACGCTCCATACTGTTCCATACTAAAACTTAAATTTTTCAAATTTTTCTTCGAATCTCAATATTTTTTGATTCAATATCATTCGCTGGGACCGTGTAAGCACATCGCCGTTGTCTTTGGCGCGCTGCTGCCCATATTGAATTAATTATAGATTTTCGAAACATCAAATTTTCATATAGAAATTCGAAAAAATTCAAAATCTTCCTAATTTGACCCAATTTGCAAATTGTTTTGATTCAGTATAACTCGCTCGGACTAAATAGACACGCCGCCGCTGTTTTCAGCGCGCTCCGATAAATACTGAATTAATTATTAAATTTAAACACATAGAAAAATCATCTAAATACAGTTTTTCAGCTTTTTTCCAAATTTTTTCTATAGAACACCCCGTCGCTCTCTTCGGCAATCTTGTGCGCGCCGACGAGACCTACCCGTAGACACCCACTTTTCTACCCTCTGACGTCATCGGGGCGAAAAATTGCAAAACTTTCACTTTTTCTTAGCTATACCGAGGTGATGTGGTAAATCGCTGCTCACATACAAACTATCTTAAAAACTGAACTTTTAGCTGAAATTCAGTTGTTCTTGCGCTTCTATAAGTTTCTAATCAGTAGTTTCAGCATTGTTACAGCGAAAGAAGCCAACTTAAATCGTATTTACTCCATTTTTTGGCCTTTTTTCATCTTTTCATATAATTTACGTAGACGCTCCATACTGTTCCATACTAAAACTTAAATTTTTCAAATTTTTCTTCGAATCTCAATATTTTTTGATTCAATATCATTCGCTGGGACCGTGTAAGCACATCGCCGTTGTCTTTGGCGCGCTGCTGCCCATATTGAATTAATTATAGATTTTCGAAACATCAAATTTTCATATAGAAATTCGAAAAAATTCAAAATCTTCCTAATTTGACCCAATTTGCAAATTGTTTTGATTCAGTATAACTCGCTCGGACTAAATAGACACGCCGCCGCTGTTTTCAGCGCGCTCCGATAAATACTGAATTAATTATTAAATTTAAACACATAGAAAAATCATCTAAATACAGTTTTTCAGCTTTTTTCCAAATTTTTTCTATAGAACACCCCGTCGCTCTCTTCGGCAATCTTGTGCGCGCCGACGAGACCTACCCGTAGACACCCACTTTTCTACCCTCTGACGTCATCGGGGCGAAAAATTGCAAAACTTTCACTTTTTCTTAGCTATACCGAGGTGATGTGGTAAATCGCTGCTCACATACAAACTATCTTAAAAACTGAACTTTTAGCTGAAATTCAGTTGTTCTTGCGCTTCTATAAGTTTCTAATCAGTAGTTTCAGCATTGTTACAGCGAAAGAAGCCAACTTAAATCGTATTTACTCCATTTTTTGGCCTTTTTTCATCTTTTCATATAATTTACGTAGACGCTCCATACTGTTCCATACTAAAACTTGAATTTTTCAAATTTTTCTTCGAATCTCAATATTTTTTGATTCAATATCATTCGCTGGGACCGTGTAAGCACATCGCCGTTGTCTTTGGCGCGCTGCTGCCCATATTGAATTAATTATAGATTTTCGAAACATCAAATTTTCATATAGAAATTCGAAAAAATTCAAAATCTTCCTAATTTGACCCAATTTGCAAATTGTTTTGATTCAGTATAACTCGCTCGGACTAAATAGACACGCCGCCGCTGTTTTCAGCGCGCTCCGATAAATACTGAATTAATTATTAAATTTAAACACATAGAAAAATCATCTAAATACAGTTTTTCAGCTTTTTTCCAAATTTTTTCTATAGAACACCCCGTCGCTCTCTTCGGCAATCTTGTGCGCGCCGACGAGACCTACCCGTAGACACCCACTTTTCTACCCTCTGACGTCATCGGGGCGAAAAATTGCAAAACTTTCACTTTTTCTTAGCTATACCGAGGTGATGTGGTAAATCGCTGCTCACATACAAACTATCTTAAAAACTGAACTTTTAGCTGAAATTCAGTTGTTCTTGCGCTTCTATAAGTTTCTAATCAGTAGTTTCAGCATTGTTACAGCGAAAGAAGCCAACTTAAATCGTATTTACTCCATTTTTTGGCCTTTTTTCATCTTTTCATATAATTTACGTAGACGCTCCATACTGTTCCATACTAAAACTTAAATTTTTCAAATTTTTCTTCGAATCTCAATATTTTTTGATTCAATATCATTCGCTGGGACCGTGTAAGCACATCGCCGTTGTCTTTGGCGCGCTGCTGCCCATATTGAATTAATTATAGATTTTCGAAACATCAAATTTTCATATAGAAATTCGAAAAAATTCAAAATCTTCCTAATTTGACCCAATTTGCAAATTGTTTTGATTCAGTATAACTCGCTCGGACTAAATAGACACGCCGCCGCTGTTTTCAGCGCGCTCCGATAAATACTGAATTAATTATTAAATTTAAACACATAGAAAAATCATCTAAATACAGTTTTTCAGCTTTTTTCCAAATTTTTTCTATAGAACACCCCGTCGCTCTCTTCGGCAATCTTGTGCGCGCCGACGAGACCTACCCGTAGACACCCACTTTTCTACCCTCTGACGTCATCGGGGCGAAAAATTGCAAAACTTTCACTTTTTCTTAGCTATACCGAGGTGATGTGGTAAATCGCTGCTCACATACAAACTATCTTAAAAACTGAACTTTTAGCTGAAATTCAGTTGTTCTTGCGCTTCTATAAGTTTCTAATCAGTAGTTTCAGCATTGTTACAGCGAAAGAAGCCAACTTAAATCGTATTTACTCCATTTTTTGGCCTTTTTTCATCTTTTCATATAATTTACGTAGACGCTCCATACTGTTCCATACTAAAACTTAAATTTTTCAAATTTTTCTTCGAATCTCAATATTTTTTGATTCAATATCATTCGCTGGGACCGTGTAAGCACATCGCCGTTGTCTTTGGCGCGCTGCTGCCCATATTGAATTAATTATAGATTTTCGAAACATCAAATTTTCATATAGAAATTCGAAAAAATTCAAAATCTTCCTAATTTGACCCAATTTGCAAATTGTTTTGATTCAGTATAACTCGCTCGGACTAAATAGACACGCCGCCGCTGTTTTCAGCGCGCTCCGATAAATACTGAATTAATTATTAAATTTAAACACATAGAAAAATCATCTAAATACAGTTTTTCAGCTTTTTTCCAAATTTTTTCTATAGAACACCCCGTCGCTCTCTTCGGCAATCTTGTGCGCGCCGACGAGACCTACCCGTAGACACCCACTTTTCTACCCTCTGACGTCATCGGGGCGAAAAATTGCAAAACTTTCACTTTTTCTTAGCTATACCGAGGTGATGTGGTAAATCGCTGCTCACATACAAACTATCTTAAAAACTGAACTTTTAGCTGAAATTCAGTTGTTCTTGCGCTTCTATAAGTTTCTAATCAGTAGTTTCAGCATTGTTACAGCGAAAGAAGCCAACTTAAATCGTATTTACTCCATTTTTTGGCCTTTTTTCATCTTTTCATATAATTTACGTAGACGCTCCATACTGTTCCATACTAAAACTTAAATTTTTCAAATTTTTCTTCGAATCTCAATATTTTTTGATTCAATATCATTCGCTGGGACCGTGTAAGCACATCGCCGTTGTCTTTGGCGCGCTGCTGCCCATATTGAATTAATTATAGATTTTCGAAACATCAAATTTTCATATAGAAATTCGAAAAAATTCAAAATCTTCCTAATTTGACCCAATTTGCAAATTGTTTTGATTCAGTATAACTCGCTCGGACTAAATAGACACGCCGCCGCTGTTTTCAGCGCGCTCCGATAAATACTGAATTAATTATTAAATTTAAACACATAGAAAAATCATCTAAATACAGTTTTTCAGCTTTTTTCCAAATTTTTTCTATAGAACACCCCGTCGCTCTCTTCGGCAATCTTGTGCGCGCCGACGAGACCTACCCGTAGACACCCACTTTTCTACCCTCTGACGTCATCGGGGCGAAAAATTGCAAAACTTTCACTTTTTCTTAGCTATACCGAGGTGATGTGGTAAATCGCTGCTCACATACAAACTATCTTAAAAACTGAACTTTTAGCTGAAATTCAGTTGTTCTTGCGCTTCTATAAGTTTCTAATCAGTAGTTTCAGCATTGTTACAGCGAAAGAAGCCAACTTAAATCGTATTTACTCCATTTTTTGGCCTTTTTTCATCTTTTCATATAATTTACGTAGACGCTCCATACTGTTCCATACTAAAACTTAAATTTTTCAAATTTTTCTTCGAATCTCAATATTTTTTGATTCAATATCATTCGCTGGGACCGTGTAAGCACATCGCCGTTGTCTTTGGCGCGCTGCTGCCCATATTGAATTAATTATAGATTTTCGAAACATCAAATTTTCATATAGAAATTCGAAAAAATTCAAAATCTTCCTAATTTGACCCAATTTGCAAATTGTTTTGATTCAGTATAACTCGCTCGGACTAAATAGACACGCCGCCGCTGTTTTCAGCGCGCTCCGATAAATACTGAATTAATTATTAAATTTAAACACATAGAAAAATCATCTAAATACAGTTTTTCAGCTTTTTTCCAAATTTTTTCTATAGAACACCCCGTCGCTCTCTTCGGCAATCTTGTGCGCGCCGACGAGACCTACCCGTAGACACCCACTTTTCTACCCTCTGACGTCATCGGGGCGAAAAATTGCAAAACTTTCACTTTTTCTTAGCTATACCGAGGTGATGTGGTAAATCGCTGCTCACATACAAACTATCTTAAAAACTGAACTTTTAGCTGAAATTCAGTTGTTCTTGCGCTTCTATAAGTTTCTAATCAGTAGTTTCAGCATTGTTACAGCGAAAGAAGCCAACTTAAATCGTATTTACTCCATTTTTTGGCCTTTTTTCATCTTTTCATATAATTTACGTAGACGCTCCATACTGTTCCATACTAAAACTTAAATTTTTCAAATTTTTCTTCGAATCTCAATATTTTTTGATTCAATATCATTCGCTGGGACCGTGTAAGCACATCGCCGTTGTCTTTGGCGCGCTGCTGCCCATATTGAATTAATTATAGATTTTCGAAACATCAAATTTTCATATAGAAATTCGAAAAAATTCAAAATCTTCCTAATTTGACCCAATTTGCAAATTGTTTTGATTCAGTATAACTCGCTCGGACTAAATAGACACGCCGCCGCTGTTTTCAGCGCGCTCCGATAAATACTGAATTAATTATTAAATTTAAACACATAGAAAAATCATCTAAATACAGTTTTTCAGCTTTTTTCCAAATTTTTTCTATAGAACACCCCGTCGCTCTCTTCGGCAATCTTGTGCGCGCCGACGAGACCTACCCGTAGACACCCACTTTTCTACCCTCTGACGTCATCGGGGCGAAAAATTGCAAAACTTTCACTTTTTCTTAGCTATACCGAGGTGATGTGGTAAATCGCTGCTCACATACAAACTATCTTAAAAACTGAACTTTTAGCTGAAATTCAGTTGTTCTTGCGCTTCTATAAGTTTCTAATCAGTAGTTTCAGCATTGTTACAGCGAAAGAAGCCAACTTAAATCGTATTTACTCCATTTTTTGGCCTTTTTTCATCTTTTCATATAATTTACGTAGACGCTCCATACTGTTCCATACTAAAACTTGAATTTTTCAAATTTTTCTTCGAATCTCAATATTTTTTGATTCAATATCATTCGCTGGGACCGTGTAAGCACATCGCCGTTGTCTTTGGCGCGCTGCTGCCCATATTGAATTAATTATAGATTTTCGAAACATCAAATTTTCATATAGAAATTCGAAAAAATTCAAAATCTTCCTAATTTGACCCAATTTGCAAATTGTTTTGATTCAGTATAACTCGCTCGGACTAAATAGACACGCCGCCGCTGTTTTCAGCGCGCTCCGATAAATACTGAATTAATTATTAAATTTAAACACATAGAAAAATCATCTAAATACAGTTTTTCAGCTTTTTTCCAAATTTTTTCTATAGAACACCCCGTCGCTCTCTTCGGCAATCTTGTGCGCGCCGACGAGACCTACCCGTAGACACCCACTTTTCTACCCTCTGACGTCATCGGGGCGAAAAATTGCAAAACTTTCACTTTTTCTTAGCTATACCGAGGTGATGTGGTAAATCGCTGCTCACATACAAACTATCTTAAAAACTGAACTTTTAGCTGAAATTCAGTTGTTCTTGCGCTTCTATAAGTTTCTAATCAGTAGTTTCAGCATTGTTACAGCGAAAGAAGCCAACTTAAATCGTATTTACTCCATTTTTTGGCCTTTTTTCATCTTTTCATATAATTTACGTAGACGCTCCATACTGTTCCATACTAAAACTTAAATTTTTCAAATTTTTCTTCGAATCTCAATATTTTTTGATTCAATATCATTCGCTGGGACCGTGTAAGCACATCGCCGTTGTCTTTGGCGCGCTGCTGCCCATATTGAATTAATTATAGATTTTCGAAACATCAAATTTTCATATAGAAATTCGAAAAAATTCAAAATCTTCCTAATTTGACCCAATTTGCAAATTGTTTTGATTCAGTATAACTCGCTCGGACTAAATAGACACGCCGCCGCTGTTTTCAGCGCGCTCCGATAAATACTGAATTAATTATTAAATTTAAACACATAGAAAAATCATCTAAATACAGTTTTTCAGCTTTTTTCCAAATTTTTTCTATAGAACACCCCGTCGCTCTCTTCGGCAATCTTGTGCGCGCCGACGAGACCTACCCGTAGACACCCACTTTTCTACCCTCTGACGTCATCGGGGCGAAAAATTGCAAAACTTTCACTTTTTCTTAGCTATACCGAGGTGATGTGGTAAATCGCTGCTCACATACAAACTATCTTAAAAACTGAACTTTTAGCTGAAATTCAGTTGTTCTTGCGCTTCTATAAGTTTCTAATCAGTAGTTTCAGCATTGTTACAGCGAAAGAAGCCAACTTAAATCGTATTTACTCCATTTTTTGGCCTTTTTTCATCTTTTCATATAATTTACGTAGACGCTCCATACTGTTCCATACTAAAACTTAAATTTTTCAAATTTTTCTTCGAATCTCAATATTTTTTGATTCAATATCATTCGCTGGGACCGTGTAAGCACATCGCCGTTGTCTTTGGCGCGCTGCTGCCCATATTGAATTAATTATAGATTTTCGAAACATCAAATTTTCATATAGAAATTCGAAAAAATTCAAAATCTTCCTAATTTGACCCAATTTGCAAATTGTTTTGATTCAGTATAACTCGCTCGGACTAAATAGACACGCCGCCGCTGTTTTCAGCGCGCTCCGATAAATACTGAATTAATTATTAAATTTAAACACATAGAAAAATCATCTAAATACAGTTTTTCAGCTTTTTTCCAAATTTTTTCTATAGAACACCCCGTCGCTCTCTTCGGCAATCTTGTGCGCGCCGACGAGACCTACCCGTAGACACCCACTTTTCTACCCTCTGACGTCATCGGGGCGAAAAATTGCAAAACTTTCACTTTTTCTTAGCTATACCGAGGTGATGTGGTAAATCGCTGCTCACATACAAACTATCTTAAAAACTGAACTTTTAGCTGAAATTCAGTTGTTCTTGCGCTTCTATAAGTTTCTAATCAGTAGTTTCAGCATTGTTACAGCGAAAGAAGCCAACTTAAATCGTATTTACTCCATTTTTTGGCCTTTTTTCATCTTTTCATATAATTTACGTAGACGCTCCATACTGTTCCATACTAAAACTTAAATTTTTCAAATTTTTCTTCGAATCTCAATATTTTTTGATTCAATATCATTCGCTGGGACCGTGTAAGCACATCGCCGTTGTCTTTGGCGCGCTGCTGCCCATATTGAATTAATTATAGATTTTCGAAACATCAAATTTTCATATAGAAATTCGAAAAAATTCAAAATCTTCCTAATTTGACCCAATTTGCAAATTGTTTTGATTCAGTATAACTCGCTCGGACTAAATAGACACGCCGCCGCTGTTTTCAGCGCGCTCCGATAAATACTGAATTAATTATTAAATTTAAACACATAGAAAAATCATCTAAATACAGTTTTTCAGCTTTTTTCCAAATTTTTTCTATAGAACACCCCGTCGCTCTCTTCGGCAATCTTGTGCGCGCCGACGAGACCTACCCGTAGACACCCACTTTTCTACCCTCTGACGTCATCGGGGCGAAAAATTGCAAAACTTTCACTTTTTCTTAGCTATACCGAGGTGATGTGGTAAATCGCTGCTCACATACAAACTATCTTAAAAACTGAACTTTTAGCTGAAATTCAGTTGTTCTTGCGCTTCTATAAGTTTCTAATCAGTAGTTTCAGCATTGTTACAGCGAAAGAAGCCAACTTAAATCGTATTTACTCCATTTTTTGGCCTTTTTTCATCTTTTCATATAATTTACGTAGACGCTCCATACTGTTCCATACTAAAACTTAAATTTTTCAAATTTTTCTTCGAATCTCAATATTTTTTGATTCAATATCATTCGCTGGGACCGTGTAAGCACATCGCCGTTGTCTTTGGCGCGCTGCTGCCCATATTGAATTAATTATAGATTTTCGAAACATCAAATTTTCATATAGAAATTCGAAAAAATTCAAAATCTTCCTAATTTGACCCAATTTGCAAATTGTTTTGATTCAGTATAACTCGCTCGGACTAAATAGACACGCCGCCGCTGTTTTCAGCGCGCTCCGATAAATACTGAATTAATTATTAAATTTAAACACATAGAAAAATCATCTAAATACAGTTTTTCAGCTTTTTTCCAAATTTTTTCTATAGAACACCCCGTCGCTCTCTTCGGCAATCTTGTGCGCGCCGACGAGACCTACCCGTAGACACCCACTTTTCTACCCTCTGACGTCATCGGGGCGAAAAATTGCAAAACTTTCACTTTTTCTTAGCTATACCGAGGTGATGTGGTAAATCGCTGCTCACATACAAACTATCTTAAAAACTGAACTTTTAGCTGAAATTCAGTTGTTCTTGCGCTTCTATAAGTTTCTAATCAGTAGTTTCAGCATTGTTACAGCGAAAGAAGCCAACTTAAATCGTATTTACTCCATTTTTTGGCCTTTTTTCATCTTTTCATATAATTTACGTAGACGCTCCATACTGTTCCATACTAAAACTTAAATTTTTCAAATTTTTCTTCGAATCTCAATATTTTTTGATTCAATATCATTCGCTGGGACCGTGTAAGCACATCGCCGTTGTCTTTGGCGCGCTGCTGCCCATATTGAATTAATTATAGATTTTCGAAACATCAAATTTTCATATAGAAATTCGAAAAAATTCAAAATCTTCCTAATTTGACCCAATTTGCAAATTGTTTTGATTCAGTATAACTCGCTCGGACTAAATAGACACGCCGCCGCTGTTTTCAGCGCGCTCCGATAAATACTGAATTAATTATTAAATTTAAACACATAGAAAAATCATCTAAATACAGTTTTTCAGCTTTTTTCCAAATTTTTTCTATAGAACACCCCGTCGCTCTCTTCGGCAATCTTGTGCGCGCCGACGAGACCTACCCGTAGACACCCACTTTTCTACCCTCTGACGTCATCGGGGCGAAAAATTGCAAAACTTTCACTTTTTCTTAGCTATACCGAGGTGATGTGGTAAATCGCTGCTCACATACAAACTATCTTAAAAACTGAACTTTTAGCTGAAATTCAGTTGTTCTTGCGCTTCTATAAGTTTCTAATCAGTAGTTTCAGCATTGTTACAGCGAAAGAAGCCAACTTAAATCGTATTTACTCCATTTTTTGGCCTTTTTTCATCTTTTCATATAATTTACGTAGACGCTCCATACTGTTCCATACTAAAACTTGAATTTTTCAAATTTTTCTTCGAATCTCAATATTTTTTGATTCAATATCATTCGCTGGGACCGTGTAAGCACATCGCCGTTGTCTTTGGCGCGCTGCTGCCCATATTGAATTAATTATAGATTTTCGAAACATCAAATTTTCATATAGAAATTCGAAAAAATTCAAAATCTTCCTAATTTGACCCAATTTGCAAATTGTTTTGATTCAGTATAACTCGCTCGGACTAAATAGACACGCCGCCGCTGTTTTCAGCGCGCTCCGATAAATACTGAATTAATTATTAAATTTAAACACATAGAAAAATCATCTAAATACAGTTTTTCAGCTTTTTTCCAAATTTTTTCTATAGAACACCCCGTCGCTCTCTTCGGCAATCTTGTGCGCGCCGACGAGACCTACCCGTAGACACCCACTTTTCTACCCTCTGACGTCATCGGGGCGAAAAATTGCAAAACTTTCACTTTTTCTTAGCTATACCGAGGTGATGTGGTAAATCGCTGCTCACATACAAACTATCTTAAAAACTGAACTTTTAGCTGAAATTCAGTTGTTCTTGCGCTTCTATAAGTTTCTAATCAGTAGTTTCAGCATTGTTACAGCGAAAGAAGCCAACTTAAATCGTATTTACTCCATTTTTTGGCCTTTTTTCATCTTTTCATATAATTTACGTAGACGCTCCATACTGTTCCATACTAAAACTTAAATTTTTCAAATTTTTCTTCGAATCTCAATATTTTTTGATTCAATATCATTCGCTGGGACCGTGTAAGCACATCGCCGTTGTCTTTGGCGCGCTGCTGCCCATATTGAATTAATTATAGATTTTCGAAACATCAAATTTTCATATAGAAATTCGAAAAAATTCAAAATCTTCCTAATTTGACCCAATTTGCAAATTGTTTTGATTCAGTATAACTCGCTCGGACTAAATAGACACGCCGCCGCTGTTTTCAGCGCGCTCCGATAAATACTGAATTAATTATTAAATTTAAACACATAGAAAAATCATCTAAATACAGTTTTTCAGCTTTTTTCCAAATTTTTTCTATAGAACACCCCGTCGCTCTCTTCGGCAATCTTGTGCGCGCCGACGAGACCTACCCGTAGACACCCACTTTTCTACCCTCTGACGTCATCGGGGCGAAAAATTGCAAAACTTTCACTTTTTCTTAGCTATACCGAGGTGATGTGGTAAATCGCTGCTCACATACAAACTATCTTAAAAACTGAACTTTTAGCTGAAATTCAGTTGTTCTTGCGCTTCTATAAGTTTCTAATCAGTAGTTTCAGCATTGTTACAGCGAAAGAAGCCAACTTAAATCGTATTTACTCCATTTTTTGGCCTTTTTTCATCTTTTCATATAATTTACGTAGACGCTCCATACTGTTCCATACTAAAACTTAAATTTTTCAAATTTTTCTTCGAATCTCAATATTTTTTGATTCAATATCATTCGCTGGGACCGTGTAAGCACATCGCCGTTGTCTTTGGCGCGCTGCTGCCCATATTGAATTAATTATAGATTTTCGAAACATCAAATTTTCATATAGAAATTCGAAAAAATTCAAAATCTTCCTAATTTGACCCAATTTGCAAATTGTTTTGATTCAGTATAACTCGCTCGGACTAAATAGACACGCCGCCGCTGTTTTCAGCGCGCTCCGATAAATACTGAATTAATTATTAAATTTAAACACATAGAAAAATCATCTAAATACAGTTTTTCAGCTTTTTTCCAAATTTTTTCTATAGAACACCCCGTCGCTCTCTTCGGCAATCTTGTGCGCGCCGACGAGACCTACCCGTAGACACCCACTTTTCTACCCTCTGACGTCATCGGGGCGAAAAATTGCAAAACTTTCACTTTTTCTTAGCTATACCGAGGTGATGTGGTAAATCGCTGCTCACATACAAACTATCTTAAAAACTGAACTTTTAGCTGAAATTCAGTTGTTCTTGCGCTTCTATAAGTTTCTAATCAGTAGTTTCAGCATTGTTACAGCGAAAGAAGCCAACTTAAATCGTATTTACTCCATTTTTTGGCCTTTTTTCATCTTTTCATATAATTTACGTAGACGCTCCATACTGTTCCATACTAAAACTTAAATTTTTCAAATTTTTCTTCGAATCTCAATATTTTTTGATTCAATATCATTCGCTGGGACCGTGTAAGCACATCGCCGTTGTCTTTGGCGCGCTGCTGCCCATATTGAATTAATTATAGATTTTCGAAACATCAAATTTTCATATAGAAATTCGAAAAAATTCAAAATCTTCCTAATTTGACCCAATTTGCAAATTGTTTTGATTCAGTATAACTCGCTCGGACTAAATAGACACGCCGCCGCTGTTTTCAGCGCGCTCCGATAAATACTGAATTAATTATTAAATTTAAACACATAGAAAAATCATCTAAATACAGTTTTTCAGCTTTTTTCCAAATTTTTTCTATAGAACACCCCGTCGCTCTCTTCGGCAATCTTGTGCGCGCCGACGAGACCTACCCGTAGACACCCACTTTTCTACCCTCTGACGTCATCGGGGCGAAAAATTGCAAAACTTTCACTTTTTCTTAGCTATACCGAGGTGATGTGGTAAATCGCTGCTCACATACAAACTATCTTAAAAACTGAACTTTTAGCTGAAATTCAGTTGTTCTTGCGCTTCTATAAGTTTCTAATCAGTAGTTTCAGCATTGTTACAGCGAAAGAAGCCAACTTAAATCGTATTTACTCCATTTTTTGGCCTTTTTTCATCTTTTCATATAATTTACGTAGACGCTCCATACTGTTCCATACTAAAACTTAAATTTTTCAAATTTTTCTTCGAATCTCAATATTTTTTGATTCAATATCATTCGCTGGGACCGTGTAAGCACATCGCCGTTGTCTTTGGCGCGCTGCTGCCCATATTGAATTAATTATAGATTTTCGAAACATCAAATTTTCATATAGAAATTCGAAAAAATTCAAAATCTTCCTAATTTGACCCAATTTGCAAATTGTTTTGATTCAGTATAACTCGCTCGGACTAAATAGACACGCCGCCGCTGTTTTCAGCGCGCTCCGATAAATACTGAATTAATTATTAAATTTAAACACATAGAAAAATCATCTAAATACAGTTTTTCAGCTTTTTTCCAAATTTTTTCTATAGAACACCCCGTCGCTCTCTTCGGCAATCTTGTGCGCGCCGACGAGACCTACCCGTAGACACCCACTTTTCTACCCTCTGACGTCATCGGGGCGAAAAATTGCAAAACTTTCACTTTTTCTTAGCTATACCGAGGTGATGTGGTAAATCGCTGCTCACATACAAACTATCTTAAAAACTGAACTTTTAGCTGAAATTCAGTTGTTCTTGCGCTTCTATAAGTTTCTAATCAGTAGTTTCAGCATTGTTACAGCGAAAGAAGCCAACTTAAATCGTATTTACTCCATTTTTTGGCCTTTTTTCATCTTTTCATATAATTTACGTAGACGCTCCATACTGTTCCATACTAAAACTTAAATTTTTCAAATTTTTCTTCGAATCTCAATATTTTTTGATTCAATATCATTCGCTGGGACCGTGTAAGCACATCGCCGTTGTCTTTGGCGCGCTGCTGCCCATATTGAATTAATTATAGATTTTCGAAACATCAAATTTTCATATAGAAATTCGAAAAAATTCAAAATCTTCCTAATTTGACCCAATTTGCAAATTGTTTTGATTCAGTATAACTCGCTCGGACTAAATAGACACGCCGCCGCTGTTTTCAGCGCGCTCCGATAAATACTGAATTAATTATTAAATTTAAACACATAGAAAAATCATCTAAATACAGTTTTTCAGCTTTTTTCCAAATTTTTTCTATAGAACACCCCGTCGCTCTCTTCGGCAATCTTGTGCGCGCCGACGAGACCTACCCGTAGACACCCACTTTTCTACCCTCTGACGTCATCGGGGCGAAAAATTGCAAAACTTTCACTTTTTCTTAGCTATACCGAGGTGATGTGGTAAATCGCTGCTCACATACAAACTATCTTAAAAACTGAACTTTTAGCTGAAATTCAGTTGTTCTTGCGCTTCTATAAGTTTCTAATCAGTAGTTTCAGCATTGTTACAGCGAAAGAAGCCAACTTAAATCGTATTTACTCCATTTTTTGGCCTTTTTTCATCTTTTCATATAATTTACGTAGACGCTCCATACTGTTCCATACTAAAACTTGAATTTTTCAAATTTTTCTTCGAATCTCAATATTTTTTGATTCAATATCATTCGCTGGGACCGTGTAAGCACATCGCCGTTGTCTTTGGCGCGCTGCTGCCCATATTGAATTAATTATAGATTTTCGAAACATCAAATTTTCATATAGAAATTCGAAAAAATTCAAAATCTTCCTAATTTGACCCAATTTGCAAATTGTTTTGATTCAGTATAACTCGCTCGGACTAAATAGACACGCCGCCGCTGTTTTCAGCGCGCTCCGATAAATACTGAATTAATTATTAAATTTAAACACATAGAAAAATCATCTAAATACAGTTTTTCAGCTTTTTTCCAAATTTTTTCTATAGAACACCCCGTCGCTCTCTTCGGCAATCTTGTGCGCGCCGACGAGACCTACCCGTAGACACCCACTTTTCTACCCTCTGACGTCATCGGGGCGAAAAATTGCAAAACTTTCACTTTTTCTTAGCTATACCGAGGTGATGTGGTAAATCGCTGCTCACATACAAACTATCTTAAAAACTGAACTTTTAGCTGAAATTCAGTTGTTCTTGCGCTTCTATAAGTTTCTAATCAGTAGTTTCAGCATTGTTACAGCGAAAGAAGCCAACTTAAATCGTATTTACTCCATTTTTTGGCCTTTTTTCATCTTTTCATATAATTTACGTAGACGCTCCATACTGTTCCATACTAAAACTTAAATTTTTCAAATTTTTCTTCGAATCTCAATATTTTTTGATTCAATATCATTCGCTGGGACCGTGTAAGCACATCGCCGTTGTCTTTGGCGCGCTGCTGCCCATATTGAATTAATTATAGATTTTCGAAACATCAAATTTTCATATAGAAATTCGAAAAAATTCAAAATCTTCCTAATTTGACCCAATTTGCAAATTGTTTTGATTCAGTATAACTCGCTCGGACTAAATAGACACGCCGCCGCTGTTTTCAGCGCGCTCCGATAAATACTGAATTAATTATTAAATTTAAACACATAGAAAAATCATCTAAATACAGTTTTTCAGCTTTTTTCCAAATTTTTTCTATAGAACACCCCGTCGCTCTCTTCGGCAATCTTGTGCGCGCCGACGAGACCTACCCGTAGACACCCACTTTTCTACCCTCTGACGTCATCGGGGCGAAAAATTGCAAAACTTTCACTTTTTCTTAGCTATACCGAGGTGATGTGGTAAATCGCTGCTCACATACAAACTATCTTAAAAACTGAACTTTTAGCTGAAATTCAGTTGTTCTTGCGCTTCTATAAGTTTCTAATCAGTAGTTTCAGCATTGTTACAGCGAAAGAAGCCAACTTAAATCGTATTTACTCCATTTTTTGGCCTTTTTTCATCTTTTCATATAATTTACGTAGACGCTCCATACTGTTCCATACTAAAACTTAAATTTTTCAAATTTTTCTTCGAATCTCAATATTTTTTGATTCAATATCATTCGCTGGGACCGTGTAAGCACATCGCCGTTGTCTTTGGCGCGCTGCTGCCCATATTGAATTAATTATAGATTTTCGAAACATCAAATTTTCATATAGAAATTCGAAAAAATTCAAAATCTTCCTAATTTGACCCAATTTGCAAATTGTTTTGATTCAGTATAACTCGCTCGGACTAAATAGACACGCCGCCGCTGTTTTCAGCGCGCTCCGATAAATACTGAATTAATTATTAAATTTAAACACATAGAAAAATCATCTAAATACAGTTTTTCAGCTTTTTTCCAAATTTTTTCTATAGAACACCCCGTCGCTCTCTTCGGCAATCTTGTGCGCGCCGACGAGACCTACCCGTAGACACCCACTTTTCTACCCTCTGACGTCATCGGGGCGAAAAATTGCAAAACTTTCACTTTTTCTTAGCTATACCGAGGTGATGTGGTAAATCGCTGCTCACATACAAACTATCTTAAAAACTGAACTTTTAGCTGAAATTCAGTTGTTCTTGCGCTTCTATAAGTTTCTAATCAGTAGTTTCAGCATTGTTACAGCGAAAGAAGCCAACTTAAATCGTATTTACTCCATTTTTTGGCCTTTTTTCATCTTTTCATATAATTTACGTAGACGCTCCATACTGTTCCATACTAAAACTTAAATTTTTCAAATTTTTCTTCGAATCTCAATATTTTTTGATTCAATATCATTCGCTGGGACCGTGTAAGCACATCGCCGTTGTCTTTGGCGCGCTGCTGCCCATATTGAATTAATTATAGATTTTCGAAACATCAAATTTTCATATAGAAATTCGAAAAAATTCAAAATCTTCCTAATTTGACCCAATTTGCAAATTGTTTTGATTCAGTATAACTCGCTCGGACTAAATAGACACGCCGCCGCTGTTTTCAGCGCGCTCCGATAAATACTGAATTAATTATTAAATTTAAACACATAGAAAAATCATCTAAATACAGTTTTTCAGCTTTTTTCCAAATTTTTTCTATAGAACACCCCGTCGCTCTCTTCGGCAATCTTGTGCGCGCCGACGAGACCTACCCGTAGACACCCACTTTTCTACCCTCTGACGTCATCGGGGCGAAAAATTGCAAAACTTTCACTTTTTCTTAGCTATACCGAGGTGATGTGGTAAATCGCTGCTCACATACAAACTATCTTAAAAACTGAACTTTTAGCTGAAATTCAGTTGTTCTTGCGCTTCTATAAGTTTCTAATCAGTAGTTTCAGCATTGTTACAGCGAAAGAAGCCAACTTAAATCGTATTTACTCCATTTTTTGGCCTTTTTTCATCTTTTCATATAATTTACGTAGACGCTCCATACTGTTCCATACTAAAACTTAAATTTTTCAAATTTTTCTTCGAATCTCAATATTTTTTGATTCAATATCATTCGCTGGGACCGTGTAAGCACATCGCCGTTGTCTTTGGCGCGCTGCTGCCCATATTGAATTAATTATAGATTTTCGAAACATCAAATTTTCATATAGAAATTCGAAAAAATTCAAAATCTTCCTAATTTGACCCAATTTGCAAATTGTTTTGATTCAGTATAACTCGCTCGGACTAAATAGACACGCCGCCGCTGTTTTCAGCGCGCTCCGATAAATACTGAATTAATTATTAAATTTAAACACATAGAAAAATCATCTAAATACAGTTTTTCAGCTTTTTTCCAAATTTTTTCTATAGAACACCCCGTCGCTCTCTTCGGCAATCTTGTGCGCGCCGACGAGACCTACCCGTAGACACCCACTTTTCTACCCTCTGACGTCATCGGGGCGAAAAATTGCAAAACTTTCACTTTTTCTTAGCTATACCGAGGTGATGTGGTAAATCGCTGCTCACATACAAACTATCTTAAAAACTGAACTTTTAGCTGAAATTCAGTTGTTCTTGCGCTTCTATAAGTTTCTAATCAGTAGTTTCAGCATTGTTACAGCGAAAGAAGCCAACTTAAATCGTATTTACTCCATTTTTTGGCCTTTTTTCATCTTTTCATATAATTTACGTAGACGCTCCATACTGTTCCATACTAAAACTTAAATTTTTCAAATTTTTCTTCGAATCTCAATATTTTTTGATTCAATATCATTCGCTGGGACCGTGTAAGCACATCGCCGTTGTCTTTGGCGCGCTGCTGCCCATATTGAATTAATTATAGATTTTCGAAACATCAAATTTTCATATAGAAATTCGAAAAAATTCAAAATCTTCCTAATTTGACCCAATTTGCAAATTGTTTTGATTCAGTATAACTCGCTCGGACTAAATAGACACGCCGCCGCTGTTTTCAGCGCGCTCCGATAAATACTGAATTAATTATTAAATTTAAACACATAGAAAAATCATCTAAATACAGTTTTTCAGCTTTTTTCCAAATTTTTTCTATAGAACACCCCGTCGCTCTCTTCGGCAATCTTGTGCGCGCCGACGAGACCTACCCGTAGACACCCACTTTTCTACCCTCTGACGTCATCGGGGCGAAAAATTGCAAAACTTTCACTTTTTCTTAGCTATACCGAGGTGATGTGGTAAATCGCTGCTCACATACAAACTATCTTAAAAACTGAACTTTTAGCTGAAATTCAGTTGTTCTTGCGCTTCTATAAGTTTCTAATCAGTAGTTTCAGCATTGTTACAGCGAAAGAAGCCAACTTAAATCGTATTTACTCCATTTTTTGGCCTTTTTTCATCTTTTCATATAATTTACGTAGACGCTCCATACTGTTCCATACTAAAACTTGAATTTTTCAAATTTTTCTTCGAATCTCAATATTTTTTGATTCAATATCATTCGCTGGGACCGTGTAAGCACATCGCCGTTGTCTTTGGCGCGCTGCTGCCCATATTGAATTAATTATAGATTTTCGAAACATCAAATTTTCATATAGAAATTCGAAAAAATTCAAAATCTTCCTAATTTGACCCAATTTGCAAATTGTTTTGATTCAGTATAACTCGCTCGGACTAAATAGACACGCCGCCGCTGTTTTCAGCGCGCTCCGATAAATACTGAATTAATTATTAAATTTAAACACATAGAAAAATCATCTAAATACAGTTTTTCAGCTTTTTTCCAAATTTTTTCTATAGAACACCCCGTCGCTCTCTTCGGCAATCTTGTGCGCGCCGACGAGACCTACCCGTAGACACCCACTTTTCTACCCTCTGACGTCATCGGGGCGAAAAATTGCAAAACTTTCACTTTTTCTTAGCTATACCGAGGTGATGTGGTAAATCGCTGCTCACATACAAACTATCTTAAAAACTGAACTTTTAGCTGAAATTCAGTTGTTCTTGCGCTTCTATAAGTTTCTAATCAGTAGTTTCAGCATTGTTACAGCGAAAGAAGCCAACTTAAATCGTATTTACTCCATTTTTTGGCCTTTTTTCATCTTTTCATATAATTTACGTAGACGCTCCATACTGTTCCATACTAAAACTTAAATTTTTCAAATTTTTCTTCGAATCTCAATATTTTTTGATTCAATATCATTCGCTGGGACCGTGTAAGCACATCGCCGTTGTCTTTGGCGCGCTGCTGCCCATATTGAATTAATTATAGATTTTCGAAACATCAAATTTTCATATAGAAATTCGAAAAAATTCAAAATCTTCCTAATTTGACCCAATTTGCAAATTGTTTTGATTCAGTATAACTCGCTCGGACTAAATAGACACGCCGCCGCTGTTTTCAGCGCGCTCCGATAAATACTGAATTAATTATTAAATTTAAACACATAGAAAAATCATCTAAATACAGTTTTTCAGCTTTTTTCCAAATTTTTTCTATAGAACACCCCGTCGCTCTCTTCGGCAATCTTGTGCGCGCCGACGAGACCTACCCGTAGACACCCACTTTTCTACCCTCTGACGTCATCGGGGCGAAAAATTGCAAAACTTTCACTTTTTCTTAGCTATACCGAGGTGATGTGGTAAATCGCTGCTCACATACAAACTATCTTAAAAACTGAACTTTTAGCTGAAATTCAGTTGTTCTTGCGCTTCTATAAGTTTCTAATCAGTAGTTTCAGCATTGTTACAGCGAAAGAAGCCAACTTAAATCGTATTTACTCCATTTTTTGGCCTTTTTTCATCTTTTCATATAATTTACGTAGACGCTCCATACTGTTCCATACTAAAACTTAAATTTTTCAAATTTTTCTTCGAATCTCAATATTTTTTGATTCAATATCATTCGCTGGGACCGTGTAAGCACATCGCCGTTGTCTTTGGCGCGCTGCTGCCCATATTGAATTAATTATAGATTTTCGAAACATCAAATTTTCATATAGAAATTCGAAAAAATTCAAAATCTTCCTAATTTGACCCAATTTGCAAATTGTTTTGATTCAGTATAACTCGCTCGGACTAAATAGACACGCCGCCGCTGTTTTCAGCGCGCTCCGATAAATACTGAATTAATTATTAAATTTAAACACATAGAAAAATCATCTAAATACAGTTTTTCAGCTTTTTTCCAAATTTTTTCTATAGAACACCCCGTCGCTCTCTTCGGCAATCTTGTGCGCGCCGACGAGACCTACCCGTAGACACCCACTTTTCTACCCTCTGACGTCATCGGGGCGAAAAATTGCAAAACTTTCACTTTTTCTTAGCTATACCGAGGTGATGTGGTAAATCGCTGCTCACATACAAACTATCTTAAAAACTGAACTTTTAGCTGAAATTCAGTTGTTCTTGCGCTTCTATAAGTTTCTAATCAGTAGTTTCAGCATTGTTACAGCGAAAGAAGCCAACTTAAATCGTATTTACTCCATTTTTTGGCCTTTTTTCATCTTTTCATATAATTTACGTAGACGCTCCATACTGTTCCATACTAAAACTTAAATTTTTCAAATTTTTCTTCGAATCTCAATATTTTTTGATTCAATATCATTCGCTGGGACCGTGTAAGCACATCGCCGTTGTCTTTGGCGCGCTGCTGCCCATATTGAATTAATTATAGATTTTCGAAACATCAAATTTTCATATAGAAATTCGAAAAAATTCAAAATCTTCCTAATTTGACCCAATTTGCAAATTGTTTTGATTCAGTATAACTCGCTCGGACTAAATAGACACGCCGCCGCTGTTTTCAGCGCGCTCCGATAAATACTGAATTAATTATTAAATTTAAACACATAGAAAAATCATCTAAATACAGTTTTTCAGCTTTTTTCCAAATTTTTTCTATAGAACACCCCGTCGCTCTCTTCGGCAATCTTGTGCGCGCCGACGAGACCTACCCGTAGACACCCACTTTTCTACCCTCTGACGTCATCGGGGCGAAAAATTGCAAAACTTTCACTTTTTCTTAGCTATACCGAGGTGATGTGGTAAATCGCTGCTCACATACAAACTATCTTAAAAACTGAACTTTTAGCTGAAATTCAGTTGTTCTTGCGCTTCTATAAGTTTCTAATCAGTAGTTTCAGCATTGTTACAGCGAAAGAAGCCAACTTAAATCGTATTTACTCCATTTTTTGGCCTTTTTTCATCTTTTCATATAATTTACGTAGACGCTCCATACTGTTCCATACTAAAACTTAAATTTTTCAAATTTTTCTTCGAATCTCAATATTTTTTGATTCAATATCATTCGCTGGGACCGTGTAAGCACATCGCCGTTGTCTTTGGCGCGCTGCTGCCCATATTGAATTAATTATAGATTTTCGAAACATCAAATTTTCATATAGAAATTCGAAAAAATTCAAAATCTTCCTAATTTGACCCAATTTGCAAATTGTTTTGATTCAGTATAACTCGCTCGGACTAAATAGACACGCCGCCGCTGTTTTCAGCGCGCTCCGATAAATACTGAATTAATTATTAAATTTAAACACATAGAAAAATCATCTAAATACAGTTTTTCAGCTTTTTTCCAAATTTTTTCTATAGAACACCCCGTCGCTCTCTTCGGCAATCTTGTGCGCGCCGACGAGACCTACCCGTAGACACCCACTTTTCTACCCTCTGACGTCATCGGGGCGAAAAATTGCAAAACTTTCACTTTTTCTTAGCTATACCGAGGTGATGTGGTAAATCGCTGCTCACATACAAACTATCTTAAAAACTGAACTTTTAGCTGAAATTCAGTTGTTCTTGCGCTTCTATAAGTTTCTAATCAGTAGTTTCAGCATTGTTACAGCGAAAGAAGCCAACTTAAATCGTATTTACTCCATTTTTTGGCCTTTTTTCATCTTTTCATATAATTTACGTAGACGCTCCATACTGTTCCATACTAAAACTTAAATTTTTCAAATTTTTCTTCGAATCTCAATATTTTTTGATTCAATATCATTCGCTGGGACCGTGTAAGCACATCGCCGTTGTCTTTGGCGCGCTGCTGCCCATATTGAATTAATTATAGATTTTCGAAACATCAAATTTTCATATAGAAATTCGAAAAAATTCAAAATCTTCCTAATTTGACCCAATTTGCAAATTGTTTTGATTCAGTATAACTCGCTCGGACTAAATAGACACGCCGCCGCTGTTTTCAGCGCGCTCCGATAAATACTGAATTAATTATTAAATTTAAACACATAGAAAAATCATCTAAATACAGTTTTTCAGCTTTTTTCCAAATTTTTTCTATAGAACACCCCGTCGCTCTCTTCGGCAATCTGGTGCGCGCCGACGAGACCTACCCGTAGACACCCACTTTTCTACCCTCTGACGTCATCGGGGCGAAAAATTGCAAAACTTTCACTTTTTCTTAGCTATACCGAGGTGATGTGGTAAATCGCTGCTCACATACAAACTATCTTAAAAACTGAACTTTTAGCTGAAATTCAGTTGTTCTTGCGCTTCTATAAGTTTCTAATCAGTAGTTTCAGCATTGTTACAGCGAAAGAAGCCAACTTAAATCGTATTTACTCCATTTTTTGGCCTTTTTTCATCTTTTCATATAATTTACGTAGACGCTCCATACTGTTCCATACTAAAACTTAAATTTTTCAAATTTTTCTTCGAATCTCAATATTTTTTGATTCAATATCATTCGCTGGGACCGTGTAAGCACATCGCCGTTGTCTTTGGCGCGCTGCTGCCCATATTGAATTAATTATAGATTTTCGAAACATCAAATTTTCATATAGAAATTCGAAAAAATTCAAAATCTTCCTAATTTGACCCAATTTGCAAATTGTTTTGATTCAGTATAACTCGCTCGGACTAAATAGACACGCCGCCGCTGTTTTCAGCGCGCTCCGATAAATACTGAATTAATTATTAAATTTAAACACATAGAAAAATCATCTAAATACAGTTTTTCAGCTTTTTTCCAAATTTTTTCTATAGAACACCCCGTCGCTCTCTTCGGCAATCTTGTGCGCGCCGACGAGACCTACCCGTAGACACCCACTTTTCTACCCTCTGACGTCATCGGGGCGAAAAATTGCAAAACTTTCACTTTTTCTTAGCTATACCGAGGTGATGTGGTAAATCGCTGCTCACATACAAACTATCTTAAAAACTGAACTTTTAGCTGAAATTCAGTTGTTCTTGCGCTTCTATAAGTTTCTAATCAGTAGTTTCAGCATTGTTACAGCGAAAGAAGCCAACTTAAATCGTATTTACTCCATTTTTTGGCCTTTTTTCATCTTTTCATATAATTTACGTAGACGCTCCATACTGTTCCATACTAAAACTTAAATTTTTCAAATTTTTCTTCGAATCTCAATATTTTTTGATTCAATATCATTCGCTGGGACCGTGTAAGCACATCGCCGTTGTCTTTGGCGCGCTGCTGCCCATATTGAATTAATTATAGATTTTCGAAACATCAAATTTTCATATAGAAATTCGAAAAAATTCAAAATCTTCCTAATTTGACCCAATTTGCAAATTGTTTTGATTCAGTATAACTCGCTCGGACTAAATAGACACGCCGCCGCTGTTTTCAGCGCGCTCCGATAAATACTGAATTAATTATTAAATTTAAACACATAGAAAAATCATCTAAATACAGTTTTTCAGCTTTTTTCCAAATTTTTTCTATAGAACACCCCGTCGCTCTCTTCGGCAATCTTGTGCGCGCCGACGAGACCTACCCGTAGACACCCACTTTTCTACCCTCTGACGTCATCGGGGCGAAAAATTGCAAAACTTTCACTTTTTCTTAGCTATACCGAGGTGATGTGGTAAATCGCTGCTCACATACAAACTATCTTAAAAACTGAACTTTTAGCTGAAATTCAGTTGTTCTTGCGCTTCTATAAGTTTCTAATCAGTAGTTTCAGCATTGTTACAGCGAAAGAAGCCAACTTAAATCGTATTTACTCCATTTTTTGGCCTTTTTTCATCTTTTCATATAATTTACGTAGACGCTCCATACTGTTCCATACTAAAACTTAAATTTTTCAAATTTTTCTTCGAATCTCAATATTTTTTGATTCAATATCATTCGCTGGGACCGTGTAAGCACATCGCCGTTGTCTTTGGCGCGCTGCTGCCCATATTGAATTAATTATAGATTTTCGAAACATCAAATTTTCATATAGAAATTCGAAAAAATTCAAAATCTTCCTAATTTGACCCAATTTGCAAATTGTTTTGATTCAGTATAACTCGCTCGGACTAAATAGACACGCCGCCGCTGTTTTCAGCGCGCTCCGATAAATACTGAATTAATTATTAAATTTAAACACATAGAAAAATCATCTAAATACAGTTTTTCAGCTTTTTTCCAAATTTTTTCTATAGAACACCCCGTCGCTCTCTTCGGCAATCTTGTGCGCGCCGACGAGACCTACCCGTAGACACCCACTTTTCTACCCTCTGACGTCATCGGGGCGAAAAATTGCAAAACTTTCACTTTTTCTTAGCTATACCGAGGTGATGTGGTAAATCGCTGCTCACATACAAACTATCTTAAAAACTGAACTTTTAGCTGAAATTCAGTTGTTCTTGCGCTTCTATAAGTTTCTAATCAGTAGTTTCAGCATTGTTACAGCGAAAGAAGCCAACTTAAATCGTATTTACTCCATTTTTTGGCCTTTTTTCATCTTTTCATATAATTTACGTAGACGCTCCATACTGTTCCATACTAAAACTTGAATTTTTCAAATTTTTCTTCGAATCTCAATATTTTTTGATTCAATATCATTCGCTGGGACCGTGTAAGCACATCGCCGTTGTCTTTGGCGCGCTGCTGCCCATATTGAATTAATTATAGATTTTCGAAACATCAAATTTTCATATAGAAATTCGAAAAAATTCAAAATCTTCCTAATTTGACCCAATTTGCAAATTGTTTTGATTCAGTATAACTCGCTCGGACTAAATAGACACGCCGCCGCTGTTTTCAGCGCGCTCCGATAAATACTGAATTAATTATTAAATTTAAACACATAGAAAAATCATCTAAATACAGTTTTTCAGCTTTTTTCCAAATTTTTTCTATAGAACACCCCGTCGCTCTCTTCGGCAATCTTGTGCGCGCCGACGAGACCTACCCGTAGACACCCACTTTTCTACCCTCTGACGTCATCGGGGCGAAAAATTGCAAAACTTTCACTTTTTCTTAGCTATACCGAGGTGATGTGGTAAATCGCTGCTCACATACAAACTATCTTAAAAACTGAACTTTTAGCTGAAATTCAGTTGTTCTTGCGCTTCTATAAGTTTCTAATCAGTAGTTTCAGCATTGTTACAGCGAAAGAAGCCAACTTAAATCGTATTTACTCCATTTTTTGGCCTTTTTTCATCTTTTCATATAATTTACGTAGACGCTCCATACTGTTCCATACTAAAACTTAAATTTTTCAAATTTTTCTTCGAATCTCAATATTTTTTGATTCAATATCATTCGCTGGGACCGTGTAAGCACATCGCCGTTGTCTTTGGCGCGCTGCTGCCCATATTGAATTAATTATAGATTTTCGAAACATCAAATTTTCATATAGAAATTCGAAAAAATTCAAAATCTTCCTAATTTGACCCAATTTGCAAATTGTTTTGATTCAGTATAACTCGCTCGGACTAAATAGACACGCCGCCGCTGTTTTCAGCGCGCTCCGATAAATACTGAATTAATTATTAAATTTAAACACATAGAAAAATCATCTAAATACAGTTTTTCAGCTTTTTTCCAAATTTTTTCTATAGAACACCCCGTCGCTCTCTTCGGCAATCTTGTGCGCGCCGACGAGACCTACCCGTAGACACCCACTTTTCTACCCTCTGACGTCATCGGGGCGAAAAATTGCAAAACTTTCACTTTTTCTTAGCTATACCGAGGTGATGTGGTAAATCGCTGCTCACATACAAACTATCTTAAAAACTGAACTTTTAGCTGAAATTCAGTTGTTCTTGCGCTTCTATAAGTTTCTAATCAGTAGTTTCAGCATTGTTACAGCGAAAGAAGCCAACTTAAATCGTATTTACTCCATTTTTTGGCCTTTTTTCATCTTTTCATATAATTTACGTAGACGCTCCATACTGTTCCATACTAAAACTTAAATTTTTCAAATTTTTCTTCGAATCTCAATATTTTTTGATTCAATATCATTCGCTGGGACCGTGTAAGCACATCGCCGTTGTCTTTGGCGCGCTGCTGCCCATATTGAATTAATTATAGATTTTCGAAACATCAAATTTTCATATAGAAATTCGAAAAAATTCAAAATCTTCCTAATTTGACCCAATTTGCAAATTGTTTTGATTCAGTATAACTCGCTCGGACTAAATAGACACGCCGCCGCTGTTTTCAGCGCGCTCCGATAAATACTGAATTAATTATTAAATTTAAACACATAGAAAAATCATCTAAATACAGTTTTTCAGCTTTTTTCCAAATTTTTTCTATAGAACACCCCGTCGCTCTCTTCGGCAATCTTGTGCGCGCCGACGAGACCTACCCGTAGACACCCACTTTTCTACCCTCTGACGTCATCGGGGCGAAAAATTGCAAAACTTTCACTTTTTCTTAGCTATACCGAGGTGATGTGGTAAATCGCTGCTCACATACAAACTATCTTAAAAACTGAACTTTTAGCTGAAATTCAGTTGTTCTTGCGCTTCTATAAGTTTCTAATCAGTAGTTTCAGCATTGTTACAGCGAAAGAAGCCAACTTAAATCGTATTTACTCCATTTTTTGGCCTTTTTTCATCTTTTCATATAATTTACGTAGACGCTCCATACTGTTCCATACTAAAACTTAAATTTTTCAAATTTTTCTTCGAATCTCAATATTTTTTGATTCAATATCATTCGCTGGGACCGTGTAAGCACATCGCCGTTGTCTTTGGCGCGCTGCTGCCCATATTGAATTAATTATAGATTTTCGAAACATCAAATTTTCATATAGAAATTCGAAAAAATTCAAAATCTTCCTAATTTGACCCAATTTGCAAATTGTTTTGATTCAGTATAACTCGCTCGGACTAAATAGACACGCCGCCGCTGTTTTCAGCGCGCTCCGATAAATACTGAATTAATTATTAAATTTAAACACATAGAAAAATCATCTAAATACAGTTTTTCAGCTTTTTTCCAAATTTTTTCTATAGAACACCCCGTCGCTCTCTTCGGCAATCTTGTGCGCGCCGACGAGACCTACCCGTAGACACCCACTTTTCTACCCTCTGACGTCATCGGGGCGAAAAATTGCAAAACTTTCACTTTTTCTTAGCTATACCGAGGTGATGTGGTAAATCGCTGCTCACATACAAACTATCTTAAAAACTGAACTTTTAGCTGAAATTCAGTTGTTCTTGCGCTTCTATAAGTTTCTAATCAGTAGTTTCAGCATTGTTACAGCGAAAGAAGCCAACTTAAATCGTATTTACTCCATTTTTTGGCCTTTTTTCATCTTTTCATATAATTTACGTAGACGCTCCATACTGTTCCATACTAAAACTTAAATTTTTCAAATTTTTCTTCGAATCTCAATATTTTTTGATTCAATATCATTCGCTGGGACCGTGTAAGCACATCGCCGTTGTCTTTGGCGCGCTGCTGCCCATATTGAATTAATTATAGATTTTCGAAACATCAAATTTTCATATAGAAATTCGAAAAAATTCAAAATCTTCCTAATTTGACCCAATTTGCAAATTGTTTTGATTCAGTATAACTCGCTCGGACTAAATAGACACGCCGCCGCTGTTTTCAGCGCGCTCCGATAAATACTGAATTAATTATTAAATTTAAACACATAGAAAAATCATCTAAATACAGTTTTTCAGCTTTTTTCCAAATTTTTTCTATAGAACACCCCGTCGCTCTCTTCGGCAATCTTGTGCGCGCCGACGAGACCTACCCGTAGACACCCACTTTTCTACCCTCTGACGTCATCGGGGCGAAAAATTGCAAAACTTTCACTTTTTCTTAGCTATACCGAGGTGATGTGGTAAATCGCTGCTCACATACAAACTATCTTAAAAACTGAACTTTTAGCTGAAATTCAGTTGTTCTTGCGCTTCTATAAGTTTCTAATCAGTAGTTTCAGCATTGTTACAGCGAAAGAAGCCAACTTAAATCGTATTTACTCCATTTTTTGGCCTTTTTTCATCTTTTCATATAATTTACGTAGACGCTCCATACTGTTCCATACTAAAACTTAAATTTTTCAAATTTTTCTTCGAATCTCAATATTTTTTGATTCAATATCATTCGCTGGGACCGTGTAAGCACATCGCCGTTGTCTTTGGCGCGCTGCTGCCCATATTGAATTAATTATAGATTTTCGAAACATCAAATTTTCATATAGAAATTCGAAAAAATTCAAAATCTTCCTAATTTGACCCAATTTGCAAATTGTTTTGATTCAGTATAACTCGCTCGGACTAAATAGACACGCCGCCGCTGTTTTCAGCGCGCTCCGATAAATACTGAATTAATTATTAAATTTAAACACATAGAAAAATCATCTAAATACAGTTTTTCAGCTTTTTTCCAAATTTTTTCTATAGAACACCCCGTCGCTCTCTTCGGCAATCTGGTGCGCGCCGACGAGACCTACCCGTAGACACCCACTTTTCTACCCTCTGACGTCATCGGGGCGAAAAATTGCAAAACTTTCACTTTTTCTTAGCTATACCGAGGTGATGTGGTAAATCGCTGCTCACATACAAACTATCTTAAAAACTGAACTTTTAGCTGAAATTCAGTTGTTCTTGCGCTTCTATAAGTTTCTAATCAGTAGTTTCAGCATTGTTACAGCGAAAGAAGCCAACTTAAATCGTATTTACTCCATTTTTTGGCCTTTTTTCATCTTTTCATATAATTTACGTAGACGCTCCATACTGTTCCATACTAAAACTTAAATTTTTCAAATTTTTCTTCGAATCTCAATATTTTTTGATTCAATATCATTCGCTGGGACCGTGTAAGCACATCGCCGTTGTCTTTGGCGCGCTGCTGCCCATATTGAATTAATTATAGATTTTCGAAACATCAAATTTTCATATAGAAATTCGAAAAAATTCAAAATCTTCCTAATTTGACCCAATTTGCAAATTGTTTTGATTCAGTATAACTCGCTCGGACTAAATAGACACGCCGCCGCTGTTTTCAGCGCGCTCCGATAAATACTGAATTAATTATTAAATTTAAACACATAGAAAAATCATCTAAATACAGTTTTTCAGCTTTTTTCCAAATTTTTTCTATAGAACACCCCGTCGCTCTCTTCGGCAATCTTGTGCGCGCCGACGAGACCTACCCGTAGACACCCACTTTTCTACCCTCTGACGTCATCGGGGCGAAAAATTGCAAAACTTTCACTTTTTCTTAGCTATACCGAGGTGATGTGGTAAATCGCTGCTCACATACAAACTATCTTAAAAACTGAACTTTTAGCTGAAATTCAGTTGTTCTTGCGCTTCTATAAGTTTCTAATCAGTAGTTTCAGCATTGTTACAGCGAAAGAAGCCAACTTAAATCGTATTTACTCCATTTTTTGGCCTTTTTTCATCTTTTCATATAATTTACGTAGACGCTCCATACTGTTCCATACTAAAACTTAAATTTTTCAAATTTTTCTTCGAATCTCAATATTTTTTGATTCAATATCATTCGCTGGGACCGTGTAAGCACATCGCCGTTGTCTTTGGCGCGCTGCTGCCCATATTGAATTAATTATAGATTTTCGAAACATCAAATTTTCATATAGAAATTCGAAAAAATTCAAAATCTTCCTAATTTGACCCAATTTGCAAATTGTTTTGATTCAGTATAACTCGCTCGGACTAAATAGACACGCCGCCGCTGTTTTCAGCGCGCTCCGATAAATACTGAATTAATTATTAAATTTAAACACATAGAAAAATCATCTAAATACAGTTTTTCAGCTTTTTTCCAAATTTTTTCTATAGAACACCCCGTCGCTCTCTTCGGCAATCTTGTGCGCGCCGACGAGACCTACCCGTAGACACCCACTTTTCTACCCTCTGACGTCATCGGGGCGAAAAATTGCAAAACTTTCACTTTTTCTTAGCTATACCGAGGTGATGTGGTAAATCGCTGCTCACATACAAACTATCTTAAAAACTGAACTTTTAGCTGAAATTCAGTTGTTCTTGCGCTTCTATAAGTTTCTAATCAGTAGTTTCAGCATTGTTACAGCGAAAGAAGCCAACTTAAATCGTATTTACTCCATTTTTTGGCCTTTTTTCATCTTTTCATATAATTTACGTAGACGCTCCATACTGTTCCATACTAAAACTTAAATTTTTCAAATTTTTCTTCGAATCTCAATATTTTTTGATTCAATATCATTCGCTGGGACCGTGTAAGCACATCGCCGTTGTCTTTGGCGCGCTGCTGCCCATATTGAATTAATTATAGATTTTCGAAACATCAAATTTTCATATAGAAATTCGAAAAAATTCAAAATCTTCCTAATTTGACCCAATTTGCAAATTGTTTTGATTCAGTATAACTCGCTCGGACTAAATAGACACGCCGCCGCTGTTTTCAGCGCGCTCCGATAAATACTGAATTAATTATTAAATTTAAACACATAGAAAAATCATCTAAATACAGTTTTTCAGCTTTTTTCCAAATTTTTTCTATAGAACACCCCGTCGCTCTCTTCGGCAATCTTGTGCGCGCCGACGAGACCTACCCGTAGACACCCACTTTTCTACCCTCTGACGTCATCGGGGCGAAAAATTGCAAAACTTTCACTTTTTCTTAGCTATACCGAGGTGATGTGGTAAATCGCTGCTCACATACAAACTATCTTAAAAACTGAACTTTTAGCTGAAATTCAGTTGTTCTTGCGCTTCTATAAGTT
Organism: Udea olivalis; assembly: GCA_947369235.1. Taxonomy (NCBI): domain Eukaryota; kingdom Metazoa; phylum Arthropoda; class Insecta; order Lepidoptera; family Crambidae; genus Udea; species Udea olivalis. Next base: position 4,006 of record CANBKU010000014.1, on the reverse strand, counting down.
TCTAATCAGTAGTTTCAGCATTGTTACAGCGAAAGAAGCCAACTTAAATCGTATTTACTCCATTTTTTGGCCTTTTTTCATCTTTTCATATAATTTACGTAGACGCTCCATACTGTTCCATACTAAAACTTAAATTTTTCAAATTTTTCTTCGAATCTCAATATTTTTTGATTCAATATCATTCGCTGGGACCGTGTAAGCACATCGCCGTTGTCTTTGGCGCGCTGCTGCCCATATTGAATTAATTATAGATTTTCGAAACATCAAATTTTCATATAGAAATTCGAAAAAATTCAAAATCTTCCTAATTTGACCCAATTTGCAAATTGTTTTGATTCAGTATAACTCGCTCGGACTAAATAGACACGCCGCCGCTGTTTTCAGCGCGCTCCGATAAATACTGAATTAATTATTAAATTTAAACACATAGAAAAATCATCTAAATACAGTTTTTCAGCTTTTTTCCAAATTTTTTCTATAGAACACCCCGTCGCTCTCTTCGGCAATCTTGTGCGCGCCGACGAGACCTACCCGTAGACACCCACTTTTCTACCCTCTGACGTCATCGGGGCGAAAAATTGCAAAACTTTCACTTTTTCTTAGCTATACCGAGGTGATGTGGTAAATCGCTGCTCACATACAAACTATCTTAAAAACTGAACTTTTAGCTGAAATTCAGTTGTTCTTGCGCTTCTATAAGTTTCTAATCAGTAGTTTCAGCATTGTTACAGCGAAAGAAGCCAACTTAAATCGTATTTACTCCATTTTTTGGCCTTTTTTCATCTTTTCATATAATTTACGTAGACGCTCCATACTGTTCCATACTAAAACTTAAATTTTTCAAATTTTTCTTCGAATCTCAATATTTTTTGATTCAATATCATTCGCTGGGACCGTGTAAGCACATCGCCGTTGTCTTTGGCGCGCTGCTGCCCATATTGAATTAATTATAGATTTTCGAAACATCAAATTTTCATATAGAAATTCGAAAAAATTCAAAATCTTCCTAATTTGACCCAATTTGCAAATTGTTTTGATTCAGTATAACTCGCTCGGACTAAATAGACACGCCGCCGCTGTTTTCAGCGCGCTCCGATAAATACTGAATTAATTATTAAATTTAAACACATAGAAAAATCATCTAAATACAGTTTTTCAGCTTTTTTCCAAATTTTTTCTATAGAACACCCCGTCGCTCTCTTCGGCAATCTTGTGCGCGCCGACGAGACCTACCCGTAGACACCCACTTTTCTACCCTCTGACGTCATCGGGGCGAAAAATTGCAAAACTTTCACTTTTTCTTAGCTATACCGAGGTGATGTGGTAAATCGCTGCTCACATACAAACTATCTTAAAAACTGAACTTTTAGCTGAAATTCAGTTGTTCTTGCGCTTCTATAAGTTTCTAATCAGTAGTTTCAGCATTGTTACAGCGAAAGAAGCCAACTTAAATCGTATTTACTCCATTTTTTGGCCTTTTTTCATCTTTTCATATAATTTACGTAGACGCTCCATACTGTTCCATACTAAAACTTAAATTTTTCAAATTTTTCTTCGAATCTCAATATTTTTTGATTCAATATCATTCGCTGGGACCGTGTAAGCACATCGCCGTTGTCTTTGGCGCGCTGCTGCCCATATTGAATTAATTATAGATTTTCGAAACATCAAATTTTCATATAGAAATTCGAAAAAATTCAAAATCTTCCTAATTTGACCCAATTTGCAAATTGTTTTGATTCAGTATAACTCGCTCGGACTAAATAGACACGCCGCCGCTGTTTTCAGCGCGCTCCGATAAATACTGAATTAATTATTAAATTTAAACACATAGAAAAATCATCTAAATACAGTTTTTCAGCTTTTTTCCAAATTTTTTCTATAGAACACCCCGTCGCTCTCTTCGGCAATCTGGTGCGCGCCGACGAGACCTACCCGTAGACACCCACTTTTCTACCCTCTGACGTCATCGGGGCGAAAAATTGCCCGCCCGCCCTCCCTTATCTCACTTACCACTAAGACTTTTTGGGTCGACGAGAGCATTTTATTTTCGAAATATTTTATTTTTGGTTTTATCCGTTTCTTGGGCTCACAGGAAATTTTACCGGTTTTCATAACAACAGCTTTCAGTTCAGTTTTTATTTTCGGACTTTAAAAAACCCTTGTTACTAAAATCTTATACTCTAAACATTAAAATTCCGTAGGAAAAATTAACTTAAAAAATTCATAAAAAATTCATTATCAAAATTTCATAAATTTTTATTAAACTCAAAATTACTTCACCCCAACTCCCTTCTACCCGCATTGAGTGATTCCAAAATATCAACCCCCCACCCCCCCGAAATTTCCAAAACGTCTTAAAAAATCAATTGTTCACAAAACAACTACACAAAAATCCCTTATAAATACAATACCACTAATTGCCACATAATATTCTATTAATTGCCACTAATTCTAAAAATATCCTATCAAAACTCATAAAAACCTGTATAATCCCTTAAAATCCCAATTGTTTCTTAAAAAACCTACTTCTGTGCACTATTAAAGGCAAAATGGCGGCCGCAAAAGAGCGAAGTCCATCACCGATCCAGATACGCCTTCGGCAGGAAAAGTGTGTTGACGTCCCGTCGCTCATTGAGGTCGTCCTGCACTTAAGCGGACAGATCAAGAAGGCCATAAAGGCCGGCAAATCTGTAACAAAAAGCCACAAAGAATTAATTACCGACGCTGCGACCGAAATTGACCACTGCATGGACATGTTACCGACGCTATACCATCCCGACCAATTTAATGAAGGGTGTATAAGGCAGCTAAATTTTAAGCTTGACAATAGCGTGGACGCGATGTTCAGCATCCAAAACGAGACAGCGATGGAGGTCCGCCGAGAGGTCTCACAAAAAGTTGATGACCTTATTAGGCAGAATGAGCGCCTCGAGGACCTCGTACGCCTCTCGAGCAACATGCTGGCCGCCGCCCTTAAGGAACCCCCTATGGCGCACTCATCTATGACAGAGCCCCAAATTGTCCCCCATCTTGAACCCCCAAAAGCACCTTCATACGCCAGTGTCACAGCCAAACCCCTCCCACCAACTCCCGAAACGAACCCCGCCATAATAGTAAGCGCCTTCGACTGCACCCTCAAACCCCCGGATGTGGTATCCCTTTGGAAAAAGGAGATATCCTTCCGGAAACACAAATACGCGCCAGTAAAAATTCTGCCGATTCCTAACGCCAAGCTGAGGGTCGAATTCGAGCGCAAGGAGCAGTGCGAAGAAACTATAGCCCGTCACCACAAAAGGCCTAATTTCGCCGCCGAACGTGCGAAGCGACGACCACCGCTCCTAATCCTCAAGGGAATCTCCAAGGACGTCACCCGTGAGGAATTAGCGGAGGTCCTCGTGACCCAAAATGACGTTGAGCTGACCCGTATCTGCTTCTTGACCTCGAACAGAAACCCGGTACTGTACAACGCGGTTGTAGAGGTGACCCCCGAGACGCGTAAAACCATCCTCGCTCTCGGGAAGCTCAACGTGGACCACAGTAGGGTCCACGTTGAAGACTTCAGCCGCTTTGTGCAGTGCCATCAGTGCCTCCAATTCGGCCACACGAAGGCCAAATGCAAAACGGACAAAAAGCCCTGTGCCCATTGCGCGAGTGTGGGACACCAGTTGTCAGAGTGTCCAAACAAAGACGACAAATCCAAGCTCAAGTGCTATAATTGTTCCGCACACCACCTCCGCATGGGCACCAAAGGAGAAGTCTCCCATAATGCATCCAACGCCCGAGAGTGCCCCCGAATTAAGTCCATGATTCTCCGGCTCCAGAACCAAACAGACTACGGAAACTAATACTTCTCATAATGAGAAGTAAAACAGTCTCCGAAAATACTCCTACTAAGTACATATTCTAAAAACCGTACATACTTATTGTTAATTCTTTCTAGTAATTTAAAACTTAAAGTAGCTTTTTTTTTAAAATAATAATTGCTTTAAAACAGTATCAACTA
>CANBKU010000013.1:20000-27669 GCA_947369235.1 Udea olivalis | reverse complement strand
TAACCTAACCTAACCTAACCTAACCTAACCTAACCTAACCTAACCTAACCTAACCTAACCTAACCTAACCTAACCTAACCTAACCTAACCTAACCTAACCTAACCTAACCTAACCTAACCTAACCTAACCTAACCTAACCTAACCTAACCTAACCTAACCTAACCTAACCTAACCTAACCTAACCTAACCTAACCTAACCTAACCTAACCTAACCTAACCTAACCTAACCTAACCTAACCTAACCTAACCTAACCTAACCTAACCTAACCTAACCTAACCTAACCTAACCTAACCTAACCTAACCTAACCTAACCTAACCTAACCTAACCTAACCTAACCTAACCTAACCTAACCTAACCTAACCTAACCTAACCTAACCTAACCTAACCTAACCTAACCTAACCTAACCTAACCTAACCTAACCTAACCTAACCTAACCTAACCTAACCTAACCTAACCTAACCTAACCTAACCTAACCTAACCTAACCTAACCTAACCTAACCTAACCTAACCTAACCTAACCTAACCTAACCTAACCTAACCTAACCTAACCTAACCTAACCTAACCTAACCTAACCTAACCTAACCTAACCTAACCTAACCTAACCTAACCTAACCTAACCTAACCTAACCTAACCTAACCTAACCTAACCTAACCTAACCTAACCTAACCTAACCTAACCTAACCTAACCTAACCTAACCTAACCTAACCTAACCTAACCTAACCTAACCTAACCTAACCTAACCTAACCTAACCTAACCTAACCTAACCTAACCTAACCTAACCTAACTCTAACCTAACCTAACCTAACCTAACCTAACCTAACCTAACCTAACCTAACCTAACCTAACCTAACCTAACCTAACCTAACCTAACCTAACCTAACCTAACCTAACCTAACCTAACCTAACCTAACCTAACCTAACCTAACCTAACCTAACCTAACCTAACCTAACCTAACCTAACCTAACCTAACCTAACCTAACCTAACCTAACCTAACCTAACCTAACCTAACCTAACCTAACCTAACCTAACCTAACCTAACCTAACCTAACCTAACCTAACCTAACCTAACCTAACCTAACCTAACCTAACCTAACCTAACCTAACCTAACCTAACCTAACCTAACCTAACCTAACCTAACCTAACCTAACCTAACCTAACCTAACCTAACCTAACCTAACCTAACCTAACCTAACCTAACCTAACCTAACCTAACCTAACCTAACCTAACCTAACCTAACCTAACCTAACCTAACCTAACCTAACCTAACCTAACCTAACCTAACCTAACCTAACCTAACCTAACCTAACCTAACCTAACCTAACCTAACCTAACCTAACCTAACCTAACCTAACCTAACCTAACCTAACCTAACCTAACCTAACCTAACCTAACCTAACCTAACCTAACCTAACCTAACCTAACCTAACCTAACCTAACCTAACCTAACCTAACCTAACCTAACCTAACCTAACCTAACCTAACCTAACCTAACCTAACCTAACCTAACCTAACCTAACCTAACCTAACCTAACCTAACCTAACCTAACCTAACCTAACCTAACCTAACCTAACCTAACCTAACCTAACCTAACCTAACCTAACCTAACCTAACCTAACCTAACCTAACCTAACCTAACCTAACCTAACCTAACCTAACCTAACCTAACCTAACCTAACCTAACCTAACCTAACCTAACCTAACCTAACCTAACCTAACCTAACCTAACCTAACCTAACCTAACCTAACCTAACCTAACCTAACCTAACCTAACCTAACCTAACCTAACCTAACCTAACCTAACCTAACCTAACCTAACCTAACCTAACCTAACCTAACCTAACCTAACCTAACCTAACCTAACCTAACCTAACCTAACCTAACCTAACCTAACCTAACCTAACCTAACCTAACCTAACCTAACCTAACCTAACCTAACCTAACCTAACCTAACCTAACCTAACCTAACCTAACCTAACCTAACCTAACCTAACCTAACCTAACCTAACCTAACCTAACCTAACCTAACCTAACCTAACCTAACCTAACCTAACCTAACCTAACCTAACCTAACCTAACCTAACCTAACCTAACCTAACCTAACCTAACCTAACCTAACCTAACCTAACCTAACCTAACCTAACCTAACCTAACCTAACCTAACCTAACCTAACCTAACCTAACCTAACCTAACCTAACCTAACCTAACCTAACCTAACCTAACCTAACCTAACCTAACCTAACCTAACCTAACCTAACCTAACCTAACCTAACCTAACCTAACCTAACCTAACCTAACCTAACCTAACCTAACCTAACCTAACCTAACCTAACCTAACCTAACCTAACCTAACCTAACCTAACCTAACCTAACCTAACCTAACCTAACCTAACCTAACCTAACCTAACCTAACCTAACCTAACCTAACCTAACCTAACCTAACCTAACCTAACCTAACCTAACCTAACCTAACCTAACCTAACCTAACCTAACCTAACCTAACCTAACCTAACCTAACCTAACCTAACCTAACCTAACCTAACCTAACCTAACCTAACCTAACCTAACCTAACCTAACCTAACCTAACCTAACCTAACCTAACCTAACCTAACCTAACCTAACCTAACCTAACCTAACCTAACCTAACCTAACCTAACCTAACCTAACCTAACCTAACCTAACCTAACCTAACCTAACCTAACCTAACCTAACCTAACCTAACCTAACCTAACCTAACCTAACCTAACCTAACCTAACCTAACCTAACCTAACCTAACCTAACCTAACCTAACCTAACCTAACCTAACCTAACCTAACCTAACCTAACCTAACCTAACCTAACCTAACCTAACCTAACCTAACCTAACCTAACCTAACCTAACCTAACCTAACCTAACCTAACCTAACCTAACCTAACCTAACCTAACCTAACCTAACCTAACCTAACCTAACCTAACCTAACCTAACCTAACCTAACCTAACCTAACCTAACCTAACCTAACCTAACCTAACCTAACCTAACCTAACCTAACCTAACCTAACCTAACCTAACCTAACCTAACCTAACCTAACCTAACCTAACCTAACCTAACCTAACCTAACCTAACCTAACCTAACCTAACCTAACCTAACCTAACCTAACCTAACCTAACCTAACCTAACCTAACCTAACCTAACCTAACCTAACCTAACCTAACCTAACCTAACCTAACCTAACCTAACCTAACCTAACCTAACCTAACCTAACCTAACCTAACCTAACCTAACCTAACCTAACCTAACCTAACCTAACCTAACCTAACCTAACCTAACCTAACCTAACCTAACCTAACCTAACCTAACCTAACCTAACCTAACCTAACCTAACCTAACCTAACCTAACCTAACCTAACCTAACCTAACCTAACCTAACCTAACCTAACCTAACCTAACCTAACCTAACCTAACCTAACCTAACCTAACCTAACCTAACCTAACCTAACCTAACCTAACCTAACCTAACCTAACCTAACCTAACCTAACCTAACCTAACCTAACCTAACCTAACCTAACCTAACCTAACCTAACCTAACCTAACCTAACCTAACCTAACCTAACCTAACCTAACCTAACCTAACCTAACCTAACCTAACCTAACCTAACCTAACCTAACCTAACCTAACCTAACCTAACCTAACCTAACCTAACCTAACCTAACCTAACCTAACCTAACCTAACCTAACCTAACCTAACCTAACCTAACCTAACCTAACCTAACCTAACCTAACCTAACCTAACCTAACCTAACCTAACCTAACCTAACCTAACCTAACCTAACCTAACCTAACCTAACCTAACCTAACCTAACCTAACCTAACCTAACCTAACCTAACCTAACCTAACCTAACCTAACCTAACCTAACCTAACCTAACCTAACCTAACCTAACCTAACCTAACCTAACCTAACCTAACCTAACCTAACCTAACCTAACCTAACCTAACCTAACCTAACCTAACCTAACCTAACCTAACCTAACCTAACCTAACCTAACCTAACCTAACCTAACCTAACCTAACCTAACCTAACCTAACCTAACCTAACCTAACCTAACCTAACCTAACCTAACCTAACCTAACCTAACCTAACCTAACCTAACCTAACCTAACCTAACCTAACCTAACCTAACCTAACCTAACCTAACCTAACCTAACCTAACCTAACCTAACCTAACCTAACCTAACCTAACCTAACCTAACCTAACCTAACCTAACCTAACCTAACCTAACCTAACCTAACCTAACCTAACCTAACCTAACCTAACCTAACCTAACCTAACCTAACCTAACCTAACCTAACCTAACCTAACCTAACCTAACCTAACCTAACCTAACCTAACCTAACCTAACCTAACCTAACCTAACCTAACCTAACCTAACCTAACCTAACCTAACCTAACCTAACCTAACCTAACCTAACCTAACCTAACCTAACCTAACCTAACCTAACCTAACCTAACCTAACCTAACCTAACCTAACCTAACCTAACCTAACCTAACCTAACCTAACCTAACCTAACCTAACCTAACCTAACCTAACCTAACCTAACCTAACCTAACCTAACCTAACCTAACCTAACCTAACCTAACCTAACCTAACCTAACCTAACCTAACCTAACCTAACCTAACCTAACCTAACCTAACCTAACCTAACCTAACCTAACCTAACCTAACCTAACCTAACCTAACCTAACCTAACCTAACCTAACCTAACCTAACCTAACCTAACCTAACCTAACCTAACCTAACCTAACCTAACCTAACCTAACCTAACCTAACCTAACCTAACCTAACCTAACCTAACCTAACCTAACCTAACCTAACCTAACCTAACCTAACCTAACCTAACCTAACCTAACCTAACCTAACCTAACCTAACCTAACCTAACCTAACCTAACCTAACCTAACCTAACCTAACCTAACCTAACCTAACCTAACCTAACCTAACCTAACCTAACCTAACCTAACCTAACCTAACCTAACCTAACCTAACCTAACCTAACCTAACCTAACCTAACCTAACCTAACCTAACCTAACCTAACCTAACCTAACCTAACCTAACCTAACCTAACCTAACCTAACCTAACCTAACCTAACCTAACCTAACCTAACCTAACCTAACCTAACCTAACCTAACCTAACCTAACCTAACCTAACCTAACCTAACCTAACCTAACCTAACCTAACCTAACCTAACCTAACCTAACCTAACCTAACCTAACCTAACCTAACCTAACCTAACCTAACCTAACCTAACCTAACCTAACCTAACCTAACCTAACCTAACCTAACCTAACCTAACCTAACCTAACCTAACCTAACCTAACCTAACCTAACCTAACCTAACCTAACCTAACCTAACCTAACCTAACCTAACCTAACCTAACCTAACCTAACCTAACCTAACCTAACCTAACCTAACCTAACCTAACCTAACCTAACCTAACCTAACCTAACCTAACCTAACCTAACCTAACCTAACCTAACCTAACCTAACCTAACCTAACCTAACCTAACCTAACCTAACCTAACCTAACCTAACCTAACCTAACCTAACCTAACCTAACCTAACCTAACCTAACCTAACCTAACCTAACCTAACCTAACCTAACCTAACCTAACCTAACCTAACCTAACCTAACCTAACCTAACCTAACCTAACCTAACCTAACCTAACCTAACCTAACCTAACCTAACCTAACCTAACCTAACCTAACCTAACCTAACCTAACCTAACCTAACCTAACCTAACCTAACCTAACCTAACCTAACCTAACCTAACCTAACCTAACCTAACCTAACCTAACCTAACCTAACCTAACCTAACCTAACCTAACCTAACCTAACCTAACCTAACCTAACCTAACCTAACCTAACCTAACCTAACCTAACCTAACCTAACCTAACCTAACCTAACCTAACCTAACCTAACCTAACCTAACCTAACCTAACCTAACCTAACCTAACCTAACCTAACCTAACCTAACCTAACCTAACCTAACCTAACCTAACCTAACCTAACCTAACCTAACCTAACCTAACCTAACCTAACCTAACCTAACCTAACCTAACCTAACCTAACCTAACCTAACCTAACCTAACCTAACCTAACCTAACCTAACCTAACCTAACCTAACCTAACCTAACCTAACCTAACCTAACCTAACCTAACCTAACCTAACCTAACCTAACCTAACCTAACCTAACCTAACCTAACCTAACCTAACCTAACCTAACCTAACCTAACCTAACCTAACCTAACCTAACCTAACCTAACCTAACCTAACCTAACCTAACCTAACCTAACCTAACCTAACCTAACCTAACCTAACCTAACCTAACCTAACCTAACCTAACCTAACCTAACCTAACCTAACCTAACCTAACCTAACCTAACCTAACCTAACCTAACCTAACCTAACCTAACCTAACCTAACCTAACCTAACCTAACCTAACCTAACCTAACCTAACCTAACCTAACCTAACCTAACCTAACCTAACCTAACCTAACCTAACCTAACCTAACCTAACCTAACCTAACCTAACCTAACCTAACCTAACCTAACCTAACCTAACCTAACCTAACCTAACCTAACCTAACCTAACCTAACCTAACCTAACCTAACCTAACCTAACCTAACCTAACCTAACCTAACCTAACCTAACCTAACCTAACCTAACCTAACCTAACCTAACCTAACCTAACCTAACCTAACCTAACCTAACCTAACCTAACCTAACCTAACCTAACCTAACCTAACCTAACCTAACCTAACCTAACCTAACCTAACCTAACCTAACCTAACCAAAGTGTACACGCCTGATGGTGGACGAAGCCCTCATGAACCATTTCGGATCCATAGTGTTGGCCATCCAAATCGCGGAAGCCAGCGAGGTCATGCTGCTGGGAGACAACAACCAACTCCCATTTATCGACCGCTGCAACCTTTTCAAATTAAAATACAACAGGCCAAATGAGGTCACTGCCATAACGAAGGAGCTGCTATGCACCTACCGCAACCCACAAGACGTAGCGTATGCCCTTAGCGAAATCTACAGCGGTATATACTCGGCCAACACCCGAACCAAGTCTCTGGAGCTGAAGAGGTTCACAGGTGCAGAAATCCCAAAGTCGGAACGAACCTTATACCTCGTTCACACCCAGGCTGAAAAGGCTCTCCTGATCAGCCAGGGATACGGTAAGAACGAGGGATCGCGCACCATGACCATCCACGAAGCCCAGGGACAGACGTTCGAAACGGTGATAATCGTGCGGACAGTTCCGAAAAAATCACACCTCCTACAAAGCGTCCCACACGCCGTAGTAGCAATCTCGCGGCACACAACACGCTGTGTCTACTACACCGACAACGCAAATGACGATGCCACGGCAAGTCTTATACTTAAAGCGGAGAGAGTTACACAGGATAAAATACGGGACTACAATCTGAGGATGGCCATGCGACGGGGCGACGAGGCCACCATAGACAAAATAGTGGGAAGCATGAGGAGTGCCCAGCATACCCATAATACCCCTTCCACCGAGGTCCAGGCATCCTCCCTTCGAGACTCCAACGGGGTCGACAAGTAGAGGACTGTCGAACCTGTACGGCAC
>CANBKU010000013.1:0-17500 GCA_947369235.1 Udea olivalis | reverse complement strand
GTTAATCGTTGCTCGCATACAAAGTAACAGAAAAGTAGAACTTAAAGCTGAGATACACTTAATTTTGCGCTTCTAATAGTTTCTAATCAGTAGTTTCCGTATTGTTACAGCGAAAGAAGCCAATTAAAATCTTAATTACTTCATATTTTGGCCTTTTCTCACATTTTCATATAAACTTACATAGTCACTCCATACAGCTGCATACTAAATTTTTAATTTTTCAAATTTTGTTTCGAATTTCAAACTTTTTTGATTCAATATTATTCGCTTGGACTATACTAACACACCGCCGTTGTTTTCAGCGCGCTCCGCCCAATATTGAATTAATTATTGATTTTTGAAATATTAAATTTTCATACTTGGATTATAAAAAAACTCAATTTCTTCCAAATTTAACCCGAAATTCAAATTGTTTTGATTCACTATCATTCGCTAGGACGAAATAGACATACCGCCGTTGTTTTCAGCGCGCTCCGACCGATATTGAATTAATTAGAAATTTTTGGAACATATAAATTTAATTAATTTACAGTTTTTCAGCTTTTTCCCAACTTTTCTCTAAGGAACACCCTGTTGCTTTGTTCGGCAATCTTGCGCGCGTCGACGAGACCTATCCGCAGACACCCAGTTTGCTACCCTTAGACGTCATCAGGGGTGGAAAATCGCAAACTTTCCCTTTTCTATTGTGTATACGAGGTGTTGTGGTTAATCGTTGCTCGCATACAAAGTAACAGAAAAGTAGAACTTAAAGCTGAGATACACTTAATTTTGCGCTTCTAATAGTTTCTAATCAGTAGTTTCCGTATTGTTACAGCGAAAGAAGCCAATTAAAATCTTAATTACTTCATATTTTGGCCTTTTCTCACATTTTCATATAAACTTACATAGTCACTCCATACAGCTGCATACTAAATTTTTAATTTTTCAAATTTTGTTTCGAATTTCAAACTTTTTTGATTCAATATTATTCGCTTGGACTATACTAACACACCGCCGTTGTTTTCAGCGCGCTCCGCCCAATATTGAATTAATTATTGATTTTTGAAATATTAAATTTTCATACTTGGATTATAAAAAAACTCAATTTCTTCCAAATTTAACCCGAAATTCAAATTGTTTTGATTCACTATCATTCGCTAGGACGAAATAGACATACCGCCGTTGTTTTCAGCGCGCTCCGACCGATATTGAATTAATTAGAAATTTTTGGAACATATAAATTTAATTAATTTACAGTTTTTCAGCTTTTTCCCAACTTTTCTCTAAGGAACACCCTGTTGCTTTGTTCGGCAATCTTGCGCGCGTCGACGAGACCTATCCGCAGACACCCAGTTTGCTACCCTTAGACGTCATCAGGGGTGGAAAATCGCAAACTTTCCCTTTTCTATTGTGTATACGAGGTGTTGTGGTTAATCGTTGCTCGCATACAAAGTAACAGAAAAGTAGAACTTAAAGCTGAGATACACTTAATTTTGCGCTTCTAATAGTTTCTAATCAGTAGTTTCCGTATTGTTACAGCGAAAGAAGCCAATTAAAATCTTAATTACTTCATATTTTGGCCTTTTCTCACATTTTCATATAAACTTACATAGTCACTCCATACAGCTGCATACTAAATTTTTAATTTTTCAAATTTTGTTTCGAATTTCAAACTTTTTTGATTCAATATTATTCGCTTGGACTATACTAACACACCGCCGTTGTTTTCAGCGCGCTCCGCCCAATATTGAATTAATTATTGATTTTTGAAATATTAAATTTTCATACTTGGATTATAAAAAAACTCAATTTCTTCCAAATTTAACCCGAAATTCAAATTGTTTTGATTCACTATCATTCGCTAGGACGAAATAGACATACCGCCGTTGTTTTCAGCGCGCTCCGACCGATATTGAATTAATTAGAAATTTTTGGAACATATAAATTTAATTAATTTACAGTTTTTCAGCTTTTTCCCAACTTTTCTCTAAGGAACACCCTGTTGCTTTGTTCGGCAATCTTGCGCGCGTCGACGAGACCTATCCGCAGACACCCAGTTTGCTACCCTTAGACGTCATCAGGGGTGGAAAATCGCAAACTTTCCCTTTTCTATTGTGTATACGAGGTGTTGTGGTTAATCGTTGCTCGCATACAAAGTAACAGAAAAGTAGAACTTAAAGCTGAGATACACTTAATTTTGCGCTTCTAATAGTTTCTAATCAGTAGTTTCCGTATTGTTACAGCGAAAGAAGCCAATTAAAATCTTAATTACTTCATATTTTGGCCTTTTCTCACATTTTCATATAAACTTACATAGTCACTCCATACAGCTGCATACTAAATTTTTAATTTTTCAAATTTTGTTTCGAATTTCAAACTTTACTTTTTTGATTCAATATTATTCGCTTGGACTATACTAACACACCGCCGTTGTTTTCAGCGCGCTCCGCCCAATATTGAATTAATTATTGATTTTTGAAATATTAAATTTTCATACTTGGATTATAAAAAAACTCAATTTCTTCCAAATTTAACCCGAAATTCAAATTGTTTTGATTCACTATCATTCGCTAGGACGAAATAGACATACCGCCGTTGTTTTCAGCGCGCTCCGACCGATATTGAATTAATTAGAAATTTTTGGAACATATAAATTTAATTAATTTACAGTTTTTCAGCTTTTTCCCAACTTTTCTCTAAGGAACACCCTGTTGCTTTGTTCGGCAATCTTGCGCGCGTCGACGAGACCTATCCGCAGACACCCAGTTTTGCTACCCTTAGACGTCATCAGGGGTGGAAAATCGCAAACTTTCCCTTTTCTATTGTGTATACGAGGTGTTGTGGTTAATCGTTGCTCGCATACAAAGTAACAGAAAAGTAGAACTTAAAGCTGAGATACACTTAATTTTGCGCTTCTAATAGTTTCTAATCAGTAGTTTCCGTATTGTTACAGCGAAAGAAGCCAATTAAAATCTTAATTACTTCATATTTTGGCCTTTTCTCACATTTTCATATAAACTTACATAGTCACTCCATACAGCTGCATACTAAATTTTTAATTTTTCAAATTTTGTTTCGAATTTCAAACTTTTTTGATTCAATATTATTCGCTTGGACTATACTAACACACCGCCGTTGTTTTCAGCGCGCTCCGCCCAATATTGAATTAATTATTGATTTTTGAAATATTAAATTTTCATACTTGGATTATAAAAAAACTCAATTTCTTCCAAATTTAACCCGAAATTCAAATTGTTTTGATTCACTATCATTCGCTAGGACGAAATAGACATACCGCCGTTGTTTTCAGCGCGCTCCGACCGATATTGAATTAATTAGAAATTTTTGGAACATATAAATTTAATTAATTTACAGTTTTTCAGCTTTTTCCCAACTTTTCTCTAAGGAACACCCTGTTGCTTTGTTCGGCAATCTTGCGCGCGTCGACGAGACCTATCCGCAGACACCCAGTTTTGCTACCCTTAGACGTCATCAGGGGTGGAAAATCGCAAACTTTCCCTTTTCTATTGTGTATACGAGGTGTTGTGGTTAATCGTTGCTCGCATACAAAGTAACAGAAAAGTAGAACTTAAAGCTGAGATACACTTAATTTTGCGCTTCTAATAGTTTCTAATCAGTAGTTTCCGTATTGTTACAGCGAAAGAAGCCAATTAAAATCTTAATTACTTCATATTTTGGCCTTTTCTCACATTTTCATATAAACTTACATAGTCACTCCATACAGCTGCATACTAAATTTTTAATTTTTCAAATTTTGTTTCGAATTTCAAACTTTTTTGATTCAATATTATTCGCTTGGACTATACTAACACACCGCCGTTGTTTTCAGCGCGCTCCGCCCAATATTGAATTAATTATTGATTTTTGAAATATTAAATTTTCATACTTGGATTATAAAAAAACTCAATTTCTTCCAAATTTAACCCGAAATTCAAATTGTTTTGATTCACTATCATTCGCTAGGACGAAATAGACATACCGCCGTTGTTTTCAGCGCGCTCCGACCGATATTGAATTAATTAGAAATTTTTGGAACATATAAATTTAATTAATTTACAGTTTTTCAGCTTTTTCCCAACTTTTCTCTAAGGAACACCCTGTTGCTTTGTTCGGCAATCTTGCGCGCGTCGACGAGACCTATCCGCAGACACCCAGTTTTGCTACCCTTAGACGTCATCAGGGGTGGAAAATCGCAAACTTTCCCTTTTCTATTGTGTATACGAGGTGTTGTGGTTAATCGTTGCTCGCATACAAAGTAACAGAAAAGTAGAACTTAAAGCTGAGATACACTTAATTT
This sequence comes from Udea olivalis, assembly GCA_947369235.1. Classification (NCBI taxonomy): domain Eukaryota; kingdom Metazoa; phylum Arthropoda; class Insecta; order Lepidoptera; family Crambidae; genus Udea; species Udea olivalis. The sequence goes on along the minus strand of CANBKU010000013.1, from coordinate 13,203 downwards.
TGCGCTTCTAATAGTTTCTAATCAGTAGTTTCCGTATTGTTACAGCGAAAGAAGCCAATTAAAATCTTAATTACTTCATATTTTGGCCTTTTCTCACATTTTCATATAAACTTACATAGTCACTCCATACAGCTGCATACTAAATTTTTAATTTTTCAAATTTTGTTTCGAATTTCAAACTTTTTTGATTCAATATTATTCGCTTGGACTATACTAACACACCGCCGTTGTTTTCAGCGCGCTCCGCCCAATATTGAATTAATTATTGATTTTTGAAATATTAAATTTTCATACTTGGATTATAAAAAAACTCAATTTCTTCCAAATTTAACCCGAAATTCAAATTGTTTTGATTCACTATCATTCGCTAGGACGAAATAGACATACCGCCGTTGTTTTCAGCGCGCTCCGACCGATATTGAATTAATTAGAAATTTTTGGAACATATAAATTTAATTAATTTACAGTTTTTCAGCTTTTTCCCAACTTTTCTCTAAGGAACACCCTGTTGCTTTGTTCGGCAATCTTGCGCGCGTCGACGAGACCTATCCGCAGACACCCAGTTTGCTACCCTTAGACGTCATCAGGGGTGGAAAATCGCAAACTTTCCCTTTTCTATTGTGTATACGAGGTGTTGTGGTTAATCGTTGCTCGCATACAAAGTAACAGAAAAGTAGAACTTAAAGCTGAGATACACTTAATTTTGCGCTTCTAATAGTTTCTAATCAGTAGTTTCCGTATTGTTACAGCGAAAGAAGCCAATTAAAATCTTAATTACTTCATATTTTGGCCTTTTCTCACATTTTCATATAAACTTACATAGTCACTCCATACAGCTGCATACTAAATTTTTAATTTTTCAAATTTTGTTTCGAATTTCAAACTTTTTTGATTCAATATTATTCGCTTGGACTATACTAACACACCGCCGTTGTTTTCAGCGCGCTCCGCCCAATATTGAATTAATTATTGATTTTTGAAATATTAAATTTTCATACTTGGATTATAAAAAAACTCAATTTCTTCCAAATTTAACCCGAAATTCAAATTGTTTTGATTCACTATCATTCGCTAGGACGAAATAGACATACCGCCGTTGTTTTCAGCGCGCTCCGACCGATATTGAATTAATTAGAAATTTTTGGAACATATAAATTTAATTAATTTACAGTTTTTCAGCTTTTTCCCAACTTTTCTCTAAGGAACACCCTGTTGCTTTGTTCGGCAATCTTGCGCGCGTCGACGAGACCTATCCGCAGACACCCAGTTTTGCTACCCTTAGACGTCATCAGGGGTGGAAAATCGCAAACTTTCCCTTTTCTATTGTGTATACGAGGTGTTGTGGTTAATCGTTGCTCGCATACAAAGTAACAGAAAAGTAGAACTTAAAGCTGAGATACACTTAATTTTGCGCTTCTAATAGTTTCTAATCAGTAGTTTCCGTATTGTTACAGCGAAAGAAGCCAATTAAAATCTTAATTACTTCATATTTTGGCCTTTTCTCACATTTTCATATAAACTTACATAGTCACTCCATACAGCTGCATACAAAATTTTTAATTTTTCAAATTTTGTTTCGAATTTCAAACTTTTTTGATTCAATATTATTCGCTTGGACTATACTAACACACCGCCGTTGTTTTCAGCGCGCTCCGCCCAATATTGAATTAATTATTGATTTTTGAAATATTAAATTTTCATACTTGGATTATAAAAAAACTCAATTTCTTCCAAATTTAACCCGAAATTCAAATTGTTTTGATTCACTATCATTCGCTAGGACGAAATAGACATACCGCCGTTGTTTTCAGCGCGCTCCGACCGATATTGAATTAATTAGAAATTTTTGGAACATATAAATTTAATTAATTTACAGTTTTTCAGCTTTTTCCCAACTTTTCTCTAAGGAACACCCTGTTGCTTTGTTCGGCAATCTTGCGCGCGTCGACGAGACCTATCCGCAGACACCCAGTTTTGCTACCCTTAGACGTCATCAGGGGTGGAAAATCGCAAACTTTCCCTTTTCTATTGTGTATACGAGGTGTTGTGGTTAATCGTTGCTCGCATACAAAGTAACAGAAAAGTAGAACTTAAAGCTGAGATACACTTAATTTTGCGCTTCTAATAGTTTCTAATCAGTAGTTTCCGTATTGTTACAGCGAAAGAAGCCAATTAAAATCTTAATTACTTCATATTTTGGCCTTTTCTCACATTTTCATATAAACTTACATAGTCACTCCATACAGCTGCATACTAAATTTTTAATTTTTCAAATTTTGTTTCGAATTTCAAACTTTTTTGATTCAATATTATTCGCTTGGACTATACTAACACACCGCCGTTGTTTTCAGCGCGCTCCGCCCAATATTGAATTAATTATTGATTTTTGAAATATTAAATTTTCATACTTGGATTATAAAAAAACTCAATTTCTTCCAAATTTAACCCGAAATTCAAATTGTTTTGATTCACTATCATTCGCTAGGACGAAATAGACATACCGCCGTTGTTTTCAGCGCGCTCCGACCGATATTGAATTAATTAGAAATTTTTGGAACATATAAATTTAATTAATTTACAGTTTTTCAGCTTTTTCCCAACTTTTCTCTAAGGAACACCCTGTTGCTTTGTTCGGCAATCTTGCGCGCGTCGACGAGACCTATCCGCAGACACCCAGTTTTGCTACCCTTAGACGTCATCAGGGGTGGAAAATCGCAAACTTTCCCTTTTCTATTGTGTATACGAGGTGTTGTGGTTAATCGTTGCTCGCATACAAAGTAACAGAAAAGTAGAACTTAAAGCTGAGATACACTTAATTTTGCGCTTCTAATAGTTTCTAATCAGTAGTTTCCGTATTGTTACAGCGAAAGAAGCCAATTAAAATCTTAATTACTTCATATTTTGGCCTTTTCTCACATTTTCATATAAACTTACATAGTCACTCCATACAGCTGCATACTAAATTTTTAATTTTTCAAATTTTGTTTCGAATTTCAAACTTTTTTGATTCAATATTATTCGCTTGGACTATACTAACACACCGCCGTTGTTTTCAGCGCGCTCCGCCCAATATTGAATTAATTATTGATTTTTGAAATATTAAATTTTCATACTTGGATTATAAAAAAACTCAATTTCTTCCAAATTTAACCCGAAATTCAAATTGTTTTGATTCACTATCATTCGCTAGGACGAAATAGACATACCGCCGTTGTTTTCAGCGCGCTCCGACCGATATTGAATTAATTAGAAATTTTTGGAACATATAAATTTAATTAATTTACAGTTTTTCAGCTTTTTCCCAACTTTTCTCTAAGGAACACCCTGTTGCTTTGTTCGGCAATCTTGCGCGCGTCGACGAGACCTATCCGCAGACACCCAGTTTGCTACCCTTAGACGTCATCAGGGGTGGAAAATCGCAAACTTTCCCTTTTCTATTGTGTATACGAGGTGTTGTGGTTAATCGTTGCTCGCATACAAAGTAACAGAAAAGTAGAACTTAAAGCTGAGATACACTTAATTTTGCGCTTCTAATAGTTTCTAATCAGTAGTTTCCGTATTGTTACAGCGAAAGAAGCCAATTAAAATCTTAATTACTTCATATTTTGGCCTTTTCTCACATTTTCATATAAACTTACATAGTCACTCCATACAGCTGCATACTAAATTTTTAATTTTTCAAATTTTGTTTCGAATTTCAAACTTTTTTGATTCAATATTATTCGCTTGGACTATACTAACACACCGCCGTTGTTTTCAGCGCGCTCCGCCCAATATTGAATTAATTATTGATTTTTGAAATATTAAATTTTCATACTTGGATTATAAAAAAACTCAATTTCTTCCAAATTTAACCCGAAATTCAAATTGTTTTGATTCACTATCATTCGCTAGGACGAAATAGACATACCGCCGTTGTTTTCAGCGCGCTCCGACCGATATTGAATTAATTAGAAATTTTTGGAACATATAAATTTAATTAATTTACAGTTTTTCAGCTTTTTCCCAACTTTTCTCTAAGGAACACCCTGTTGCTTTGTTCGGCAATCTTGCGCGCGTCGACGAGACCTATCCGCAGACACCCAGTTTTGCTACCCTTAGACGTCATCAGGGGTGGAAAATCGCAAACTTTCCCTTTTCTATTGTGTATACGAGGTGTTGTGGTTAATCGTTGCTCGCATACAAAGTAACAGAAAAGTAGAACTTAAAGCTGAGATACACTTAATTTTGCGCTTCTAATAGTTTCTAATCAGTAGTTTCCGTATTGTTACAGCGAAAGAAGCCAATTAAAATCTTAATTACTTCATATTTTGGCCTTTTCTCACATTTTCATATAAACTTACATAGTCACTCCATACAGCTGCATACTAAATTTTTAATTTTTCAAATTTTGTTTCGAATTTCAAACTTTTTTGATTCAATATTATTCGCTTGGACTATACTAACACACCGCCGTTGTTTTCAGCGCGCTCCGCCCAATATTGAATTAATTATTGATTTTTGAAATATTAAATTTTCATACTTGGATTATAAAAAAACTCAATTTCTTCCAAATTTAACCCGAAATTCAAATTGTTTTGATTCACTATCATTCGCTAGGACGAAATAGACATACCGCCGTTGTTTTCAGCGCGCTCCGACCGATATTGAATTAATTAGAAATTTTTGGAACATATAAATTTAATTAATTTACAGTTTTTCAGCTTTTTCCCAACTTTTCTCTAAGGAACACCCTGTTGCTTTGTTCGGCAATCTTGCGCGCGTCGACGAGACCTATCCGCAGACACCCAGTTTGCTACCCTTAGACGTCATCAGGGGTGGAAAATCGCAAACTTTCCCTTTTCTATTGTGTATACGAGGTGTTGTGGTTAATCGTTGCTCGCATACAAAGTAACAGAAAAGTAGAACTTAAAGCTGAGATACACTTAATTTTGCGCTTCTAATAGTTTCTAATCAGTAGTTTCCGTATTGTTACAGCGAAAGAAGCCAATTAAAATCTTAATTACTTCATATTTTGGCCTTTTCTCACATTTTCATATAAACTTACATAGTCACTCCATACAGCTGCATACTAAATTTTTAATTTTTCAAATTTTGTTTCGAATTTCAAACTTTTTTGATTCAATATTATTCGCTTGGACTATACTAACACACCGCCGTTGTTTTCAGCGCGCTCCGCCCAATATTGAATTAATTATTGATTTTTGAAATATTAAATTTTCATACTTGGATTATAAAAAAACTCAATTTCTTCCAAATTTAACCCGAAATTCAAATTGTTTTGATTCACTATCATTCGCTAGGACGAAATAGACATACCGCCGTTGTTTTCAGCGCGCTCCGACCGATATTGAATTAATTAGAAATTTTTGGAACATATAAATTTAATTAATTTACAGTTTTTCAGCTTTTTCCCAACTTTTCTCTAAGGAACACCCTGTTGCTTTGTTCGGCAATCTTGCGCGCGTCGACGAGACCTATCCGCAGACACCCAGTTTGCTACCCTTAGACGTCATCAGGGGTGGAAAATCGCAAACTTTCCCTTTTCTATTGTGTATACGAGGTGTTGTGGTTAATCGTTGCTCGCATACAAAGTAACAGAAAAGTAGAACTTAAAGCTGAGATACACTTAATTTTGCGCTTCTAATAGTTTCTAATCAGTAGTTTCCGTATTGTTACAGCGAAAGAAGCCAATTAAAATCTTAATTACTTCATATTTTGGCCTTTTCTCACATTTTCATATAAACTTACATAGTCACTCCATACAGCTGCATACTAAATTTTTAATTTTTCAAATTTTGTTTCGAATTTCAAACTTTTTTGATTCAATATTATTCGCTTGGACTATACTAACACACCGCCGTTGTTTTCAGCGCGCTCCGCCCAATATTGAATTAATTATTGATTTTTGAAATATTAAATTTTCATACTTGGATTATAAAAAAACTCAATTTCTTCCAAATTTAACCCGAAATTCAAATTGTTTTGATTCACTATCATTCGCTAGGACGAAATAGACATACCGCCGTTGTTTTCAGCGCGCTCCGACCGATATTGAATTAATTAGAAATTTTTGGAACATATAAATTTAATTAATTTACAGTTTTTCAGCTTTTTCCCAACTTTTCTCTAAGGAACACCCTGTTGCTTTGTTCGGCAATCTTGCGCGCGTCGACGAGACCTATCCGCAGACACCCAGTTTTGCTACCCTTAGACGTCATCAGGGGTGGAAAATCGCAAACTTTCCCTTTTCTATTGTGTATACGAGGTGTTGTGGTTAATCGTTGCTCGCATACAAAGTAACAGAAAAGTAGAACTTAAAGCTGAGATACACTTAATTTTGCGCTTCTAATAGTTTCTAATCAGTAGTTTCCGTATTGTTACAGCGAAAGAAGCCAATTAAAATCTTAATTACTTCATATTTTGGCCTTTTCTCACATTTTCATATAAACTTACATAGTCACTCCATACAGCTGCATACTAAATTTTTAATTTTTCAAATTTTGTTTCGAATTTCAAACTTTTTTGATTCAATATTATTCGCTTGGACTATACTAACACACCGCCGTTGTTTTCAGCGCGCTCCGCCCAATATTGAATTAATTATTGATTTTTGAAATATTAAATTTTCATACTTGGATTATAAAAAAACTCAATTTCTTCCAAATTTAACCCGAAATTCAAATTGTTTTGATTCACTATCATTCGCTAGGACGAAATAGACATACCGCCGTTGTTTTCAGCGCGCTCCGACCGATATTGAATTAATTAGAAATTTTTGGAACATATAAATTTAATTAATTTACAGTTTTTCAGCTTTTTCCCAACTTTTCTCTAAGGAACACCCTGTTGCTTTGTTCGGCAATCTTGCGCGCGTCGACGAGACCTATCCGCAGACACCCAGTTTTGCTACCCTTAGACGTCATCAGGGGTGGAAAATCGCAAACTTTCCCTTTTCTATTGTGTATACGAGGTGTTGTGGTTAATCGTTGCTCGCATACAAAGTAACAGAAAAGTAGAACTTAAAGCTGAGATACACTTAATTTTGCGCTTCTAATAGTTTCTAATCAGTAGTTTCCGTATTGTTACAGCGAAAGAAGCCAATTAAAATCTTAATTACTTCATATTTTGGCCTTTTCTCACATTTTCATATAAACTTACATAGTCACTCCATACAGCTGCATACTAAATTTTTAATTTTTCAAATTTTGTTTCGAATTTCAAACTTTTTTGATTCAATATTATTCGCTTGGACTATACTAACACACCGCCGTTGTTTTCAGCGCGCTCCGCCCAATATTGAATTAATTATTGATTTTTGAAATATTAAATTTTCATACTTGGATTATAAAAAAACTCAATTTCTTCCAAATTTAACCCGAAATTCAAATTGTTTTGATTCACTATCATTCGCTAGGACGAAATAGACATACCGCCGTTGTTTTCAGCGCGCTCCGACCGATATTGAATTAATTAGAAATTTTTGGAACATATAAATTTAATTAATTTACAGTTTTTCAGCTTTTTCCCAACTTTTCTCTAAGGAACACCCTGTTGCTTTGTTCGGCAATCTTGCGCGCGTCGACGAGACCTATCCGCAGACACCCAGTTTGCTACCCTTAGACGTCATCAGGGGTGGAAAATCGCAAACTTTCCCTTTTCTATTGTGTATACGAGGTGTTGTGGTTAATCGTTGCTCGCATACAAAGTAACAGAAAAGTAGAACTTAAAGCTGAGATACACTTAATTTTGCGCTTCTAATAGTTTCTAATCAGTAGTTTCCGTATTGTTACAGCGAAAGAAGCCAATTAAAATCTTAATTACTTCATATTTTGGCCTTTTCTCACATTTTCATATAAACTTACATAGTCACTCCATACAGCTGCATACTAAATTTTTAATTTTTCAAATTTTGTTTCGAATTTCAAACTTTTTTGATTCAATATTATTCGCTTGGACTATACTAACACACCGCCGTTGTTTTCAGCGCGCTCCGCCGAATATTGAATTAATTATTGATTTTTGAAATATTAAATTTTCATACTTGGATTATAAAAAAACTCAATTTCTTCCAAATTTAACCCGAAATTCAAATTGTTTTGATTCACTATCATTCGCTAGGACGAAATAGACATACCGCCGTTGTTTTCAGCGCGCTCCGACCGATATTGAATTAATTAGAAATTTTTGGAACATATAAATTTAATTAATTTACAGTTTTTCAGCTTTTTCCCAACTTTTCTCTAAGGAACACCCTGTTGCTTTGTTCGGCAATCTTGCGCGCGTCGACGAGACCTATCCGCAGACACCCAGTTTGCTACCCTTAGACGTCATCAGGGGTGGAAAATCGCAAACTTTCCCTTTTCTATTGTGTATACGAGGTGTTGTGGTTAATCGTTGCTCGCATACAAAGTAACAGAAAAGTAGAACTTAAAGCTGAGATACACTTAATTTTGCGCTTCTAATAGTTTCTAATCAGTAGTTTCCGTATTGTTACAGCGAAAGAAGCCAATTAAAATCTTAATTACTTCATATTTTGGCCTTTTCTCACATTTTCATATAAACTTACATAGTCACTCCATACAGCTGCATACTAAATTTTTAATTTTTCAAATTTTGTTTCGAATTTCAAACTTTTTTGATTCAATATTATTCGCTTGGACTATACTAACACACCGCCGTTGTTTTCAGCGCGCTCCGCCCAATATTGAATTAATTATTGATTTTTGAAATATTAAATTTTCATACTTGGATTATAAAAAAACTCAATTTCTTCCAAATTTAACCCGAAATTCAAATTGTTTTGATTCACTATCATTCGCTAGGACGAAATAGACATACCGCCGTTGTTTTCAGCGCGCTCCGACCGATATTGAATTAATTAGAAATTTTTGGAACATATAAATTTAATTAATTTACAGTTTTTCAGCTTTTTCCCAACTTTTCTCTAAGGAACACCCTGTTGCTTTGTTCGGCAATCTTGCGCGCGTCGACGAGACCTATCCGCAGACACCCAGTTTTGCTACCCTTAGACGTCATCAGGGGTGGAAAATCGCAAACTTTCCCTTTTCTATTGTGTATACGAGGTGTTGTGGTTAATCGTTGCTCGCATACAAAGTAACAGAAAAGTAGAACTTAAAGCTGAGATACACTTAATTTTGCGCTTCTAATAGTTTCTAATCAGTAGTTTCCGTATTGTTACAGCGAAAGAAGCCAATTAAAATCTTAATTACTTCATATTTTGGCCTTTTCTCACATTTTCATATAAACTTACATAGTCACTCCATACAGCTGCATACTAAATTTTTAATTTTTCAAATTTTGTTTCGAATTTCAAACTTTTTTGATTCAATATTATTCGCTTGGACTATACTAACACACCGCCGTTGTTTTCAGCGCGCTCCGCCCAATATTGAATTAATTATTGATTTTTGAAATATTAAATTTTCATACTTGGATTATAAAAAAACTCAATTTCTTCCAAATTTAACCCGAAATTCAAATTGTTTTGATTCACTATCATTCGCTAGGACGAAATAGACATACCGCCGTTGTTTTCAGCGCGCTCCGACCGATATTGAATTAATTAGAAATTTTTGGAACATATAAATTTAATTAATTTACAGTTTTTCAGCTTTTTCCCAACTTTTCTCTAAGGAACACCCTGTTGCTTTGTTCGGCAATCTTGCGCGCGTCGACGAGACCTATCCGCAGACACCCAGTTTGCTACCCTTAGACGTCATCAGGGGTGGAAAATCGCAAACTTTCCCTTTTCTATTGTGTATACGAGGTGTTGTGGTTAATCGTTGCTCGCATACAAAGTAACAGAAAAGTAGAACTTAAAGCTGAGATACACTTAATTTTGCGCTTCTAATAGTTTCTAATCAGTAGTTTCCGTATTGTTACAGCGAAAGAAGCCAATTAAAATCTTAATTACTTCATATTTTGGCCTTTTCTCACATTTTCATATAAACTTACATAGTCACTCCATACAGCTGCATACTAAATTTTTAATTTTTCAAATTTTGTTTCGAATTTCAAACTTTTTTGATTCAATATTATTCGCTTGGACTATACTAACACACCGCCGTTGTTTTCAGCGCGCTCCGCCCAATATTGAATTAATTATTGATTTTTGAAATATTAAATTTTCATACTTGGATTATAAAAAAACTCAATTTCTTCCAAATTTAACCCGAAATTCAAATTGTTTTGATTCACTATCATTCGCTAGGACGAAATAGACATACCGCCGTTGTTTTCAGCGCGCTCCGACCGATATTGAATTAATTAGAAATTTTTGGAACATATAAATTTAATTAATTTACAGTTTTTCAGCTTTTTCCCAACTTTTCTCTAAGGAACACCCTGTTGCTTTGTTCGGCAATCTTGCGCGCGTCGACGAGACCTATCCGCAGACACCCAGTTTGCTACCCTTAGACGTCATCAGGGGTGGAAAATCGCAAACTTTCCCTTTTCTATTGTGTATACGAGGTGTTGTGGTTAATCGTTGCTCGCATACAAAGTAACAGAAAAGTAGAACTTAAAGCTGAGATACACTTAATTTTGCGCTTCTAATAGTTTCTAATCAGTAGTTTCCGTATTGTTACAGCGAAAGAAGCCAATTAAAATCTTAATTACTTCATATTTTGGCCTTTTCTCACATTTTCATATAAACTTACATAGTCACTCCATACAGCTGCATACTAAATTTTTAATTTTTCAAATTTTGTTTCGAATTTCAAACTTTTTTGATTCAATATTATTCGCTTGGACTATACTAACACACCGCCGTTGTTTTCAGCGCGCTCCGCCCAATATTGAATTAATTATTGATTTTTGAAATATTAAATTTTCATACTTGGATTATAAAAAAACTCAATTTCTTCCAAATTTAACCCGAAATTCAAATTGTTTTGATTCACTATCATTCGCTAGGACGAAATAGACATACCGCCGTTGTTTTCAGCGCGCTCCGACCGATATTGAATTAATTAGAAATTTTTGGAACATATAAATTTAATTAATTTACAGTTTTTCAGCTTTTTCCCAACTTTTCTCTAAGGAACACCCTGTTGCTTTGTTCGGCAATCTTGCGCGCGTCGACGAGACCTATCCGCAGACACCCAGTTTTGCTACCCTTAGACGTCATCAGGGGTGGAAAATCGCAAACTTTCCCTTTTCTATTGTGTATACGAGGTGTTGTGGTTAATCGTTGCTCGCATACAAAGTAACAGAAAAGTAGAACTTAAAGCTGAGATACACTTAATTTTGCGCTTCTAATAGTTTCTAATCAGTAGTTTCCGTATTGTTACAGCGAAAGAAGCCAATTAAAATCTTAATTACTTCATATTTTGGCCTTTTCTCACATTTTCATATAAACTTACATAGTCACTCCATACAGCTGCATACTAAATTTTTAATTTTTCAAATTTTGTTTCGAATTTCAAACTTTTTTGATTCAATATTATTCGCTTGGACTATACTAACACACCGCCGTTGTTTTCAGCGCGCTCCGCCCAATATTGAATTAATTATTGATTTTTGAAATATTAAATTTTCATACTTGGATTATAAAAAAACTCAATTTCTTCCAAATTTAACCCGAAATTCAAATTGTTTTGATTCACTATCATTCGCTAGGACGAAATAGACATACCGCCGTTGTTTTCAGCGCGCTCCGACCGATATTGAATTAATTAGAAATTTTTGGAACATATAAATTTAATTAATTTACAGTTTTTCAGCTTTTTCCCAACTTTTCTCTAAGGAACACCCTGTTGCTTTGTTCGGCAATCTTGCGCGCGTCGACGAGACCTATCCGCAGACACCCAGTTTGCTACCCTTAGACGTCATCAGGGGTGGAAAATCGCAAACTTTCCCTTTTCTATTGTGTATACGAGGTGTTGTGGTTAATCGTTGCTCGCATACAAAGTAACAGAAAAGTAGAACTTAAAGCTGAGATACACTTAATTTTGCGCTTCTAATAGTTTCTAATCAGTAGTTTCCGTATTGTTACAGCGAAAGAAGCCAATTAAAATCTTAATTACTTCATATTTTGGCCTTTTCTCACATTTTCATATAAACTTACATAGTCACTCCATACAGCTGCATACTAAATTTTTAATTTTTCAAATTTTGTTTCGAATTTCAAACTTTTTTGATTCAATATTATTCGCTTGGACTATACTAACACACCGCCGTTGTTTTCAGCGCGCTCCGCCCAATATTGAATTAATTATTGATTTTTGAAATATTAAATTTTCATACTTGGATTATAAAAAAACTCAATTTCTTCCAAATTTAACCCGAAATTCAAATTGTTTTGATTCACTATCATTCGCTAGGACGAAATAGACATACCGCCGTTGTTTTCAGCGCGCTCCGACCGATATTGAATTAATTAGAAATTTTTGGAACATATAAATTTAATTAATTTACAGTTTTTCAGCTTTTTCCCAACTTTTCTCTAAGGAACACCCTGTTGCTTTGTTCGGCAATCTTGCGCGCGTCGACGAGACCTATCCGCAGACACCCAGTTTGCTACCCTTAGACGTCATCAGGGGTGGAAAATCGCAAACTTTCCCTTTTCTATTGTGTATACGAGGTGTTGTGGTTAATCGTTGCTCGCATACAAAGTAACAGAAAAGTAGAACTTAAAGCTGAGATACACTTAATTTTGCGCTTCTAATAGTTTCTAATCAGTAGTTTCCGTATTGTTACAGCGAAAGAAGCCAATTAAAATCTTAATTACTTCATATTTTGGCCTTTTCTCACATTTTCATATAAACTTACATAGTCACTCCATACAGCTGCATACTAAATTTTTAATTTTTCAAATTTTGTTTCGAATTTCAAACTTTTTTGATTCAATATTATTCGCTTGGACTATACTAACACACCGCCGTTGTTTTCAGCGCGCTCCGCCCAATATTGAATTAATTATTGATTTTTGAAATATTAAATTTTCATACTTGGATTATAAAAAAACTCAATTTCTTCCAAATTTAACCCGAAATTCAAATTGTTTTGATTCACTATCATTCGCTAGGACGAAATAGACATACCGCCGTTGTTTTCAGCGCGCTCCGACCGATATTGAATTAATTAGAAATTTTTGGAACATATAAATTTAATTAATTTACAGTTTTTCAGCTTTTTCCCAACTTTTCTCTAAGGAACACCCTGTTGCTTTGTTCGGCA
>CANBKU010000012.1:90132-93322 GCA_947369235.1 Udea olivalis | reverse complement strand
TAGGTTAGGTTAGGTTTTTTTTTTTTTTTTTTTTTTTTTTTTTAACTATGGGGGAATGCTTTTACGCACTTCGCCCTCCAAGCTGCAAGCAGCAAGGCGGGCTTCGTGCGGGACTCCCGGCCTTTCGGCCGGACTACCCGCTAAACCCCCACGGTGTTCCTCCTCTACCCAACCGGACCGCGGGAACAACACAGTAGTACTACCGCGGCCCGGCAAGGGTGGGGCCCGCTGTAACGGGGCCCGACGTGGTGGGAGGGCAAAGAATTGGCCCTCCCGTCTCCTCCTCTTCACTACGACCCAGTCCCGGAACACTTGGGGAGGGGTCGTTCGCCACTCTTCAAGGCGCGGCGCGTCCCCCGACGACACGGAGGTGTCCGGGGGAGCGGCACCCAGCGCCGGGAAGGACCACCCCTCTTGACCAGTCAGCTCTGATGAGCAGAGTAGTACCGGGAGAGGGGCGATCGTTGGCACTCGCGGTTGCGTAGAACCGCCGCGGGCCTTACAGGCCACGCTAGGAACGGCCGGCCGGGGCTGCCATTAGACTCGGCGGCGACCCCGGGCCGGAGCTCTGCGGGGTGGTAGTGTGCCACCGGCGCGTTCGCGCTCCCGCAGGGCCTCTCTCTTGGCCACCATCACCTCGTTAGCGTATGAGGTGACGGCGGCCCAACACTGTTCGCTGCCGGCCATGGCTGCGACGACGGCCGGCAGCGATAAATCTCGCCCGATGGCGCCAACGAGCCTGGCGCGTTGGGCACCCCAACCCGTGCACACTGACAAGGTGTGTTCCGCCGTGTCCACGGCGCCGGACGCGCAATGGTGGCACACGGGCTCCGGGAGGATTCCCACGAGCTCCCACAGGTATTTGCTGAAACAGCCGTGGCCTGTGAGAAGCTGCGTGAGCCAGTACGTGGGAGTCCGGTGCCTCGCCTCGACCCACTGGCGCAATACGGGCCGGACCGCCTCGACGAGCCGTCTGCTCGCCGAGGGGTTCTCCAGCCTTTCTGCCCATCGCCGGAAGAGATCGTCGCGACATTCGCTCCTCCAGCGAACAATCTCTTCAGCGAGGGGCTCAGACGGCGTTTGCCGCATCAGGGCCCTCCTTCGGTAAACCTCCGCCAGGACCCCGGCCTCGAGGTCCCAGGGGAGGCTCCCGGCAATAAGGCACGCCGCCTCGTAGGAGACGGTGTGGTACGCCCTGGCAGCCCTCTGCGCCATGACCCGCTGCGAGCGTCGCAGCAGGGCCACGTTCTCGGCGTTGAGGGCCCCCGCCGCCCATATGGGCGCTCCGTAGAGCGCCATAGAGCGAACCACTCCGTCGTATAGGCGGCGGCCGACACTTCCCGCCCCGCCACAATTGGGAAGCAGGCGCGCGAGCATTCCCGCGTACGAGACCAATTTAGGCGCCAGCGCGCGGAAATGCCCGCTGAACCTCCACCGGCTGTCGAGGACGAGACCGAGGTACTTCATGGTCCCGCCGACAGCGATGGAGGTGCCACCCACAACAATAGAATACCCCGGGGGGGGTTTCTTCCGAGGCCCATGAAGGAAGATGGCCTCGGACTTCTCAAGGGCCACCTGCAGCCCGAGGGCCCTGATGCGGCTTGCGACGTGGGCCGTGCCAGCAGTGGCGAGAACGCCCGCGTCCCTAAACGACTCGCCCCGCGCGGTCACCAGGGTATCGTCGGCGTAACAAATGACGCCGACCCCCCGAAGATTGGCGCCGCGCAGGGCCCAGTCGAATCCGATGTTCCACAGGAGGGGGCCCAGGACCGACCCCTGTGGAACACCGCATCCCATCGCCCTGCGGACCACTCGCTCTCGGACCGGGTATGTGATGGCCCGGTCGGCGAAGTAGTCCGCAAGGACGCGCCTGAGGTACCACGGGACGTTGTGGTACCTCAGGGCCTCTCCAATTGTTGCCCAGGGGATGGTGTTGAAGGCGTTCGCAACGTCGAGCGACACCGCCAGCAACACCTCCCCCCGGGAGACAGCACTCTCAACGCTGTCCCGCAGCCGAGAGATGGCGTCCAACGTGGACCTCCCACGGCGAAACCCGAATTGTCCGTCGCTGATATTCGGGCCCACCGCCTCCAGGTGCCCGACGAGGCGCGCGGCAAGCACGCGCTCGAAGAGCTTGCACGCCTCATCGAGCAGAACGATTGGGCGGTAGGCCGACGGCGAGTCGGGGGGCCGCCCGTGCTTCGGAAGCAGTACGAGCTTCCCCGTCTTCCACCGCCGTGGGATCGTGCCGGACACCATTACCTCGGACATGAGGGACAGTGTCTCCTCCCCGAGGACCGGCATTACGCGGGCAAGGATCCGCCCAGGAACGCCATCCGGACCCGGGGCGCGGTTCTTCGCTTTGAGCTTCTGAACCGCAGCCCCCAACTCGTCCTCGGACACGGGCGGAACGACCTCGCCCGCGGCCGGCCCTTCCTCGAGAGTCGGTGCCGCCATTCTGGGCGGCGCCCATTCCGCTACTCCTCGGCTCGGGAATAGGGAGCTGACCACGCGCTCCAGCAGGAGGGGCTCGAGGGTCCTCGTCAGTGGGGGCGCCGCGGGTCGGAGCTTTCGCGTCACGACTTTGTAGGGGCGCCCCCACGGATCCCTGTCGATGCTGTCGAGCCACTCCTGCCAAGCCTCCGCCTTGGCAGCCTTTATGGCGGAGGTCAGGGCCGCGCGAGCGGCTCGGTACGCGGCGAGCAAAGCTTCCTCGTTGGCGAGGTCCCTGGCGCTTCTTCTACGGCTTCTGGTGTACCGGCGGCGTGCCACGACACATTCGGCCCGAAGCCCCGTAAGGTGGGGCCTCCACCAATACACCTGCCTGCGCGGTTGTGAGGGACCCGCCCTGCGCATCGCCGCGTCGCAGACGCGAGATAGTGCTCCAGAGAGCCTTTCGCATCTCGCGTCCACATTCAGGCCGTGACCGGTATTTGCGGCGGCCCATCGCTCCACGATGGCCGCCTCCGTGGCCAGCTCTGGGTCCAGCGTGGCCAACTGCCACCGCGGACCCTCCTCTGGCAGGGGACAGTCCAGAGCGACCGCTATGACATGCGAAGAGGATGGGACTAGGTCGAACCTTATGTACCTGTGGTCCGACAGCGTCTCCACCCCCTCCTCAACCCGCCACCGCCTAACGCGGCAGGCCAGGGCGGGACTCGCGAACGAGAGGTCGACGATCGACCCGCCC